>JAQFYZ010002368.1:0-17400 GCA_034695085.1 Cylindroiulus punctatus
ATCTCCCAAACCATTAGGGCTAGAACCTTGAAATGTTGCATGCATGTTCCTTATGTGCCAAGAATCTTGGTAACAATAAGTTTTTTCGTATTTCATCCCACTAAGGGGTTAAACAGAGGGCACAACTTCAAATGCAATCGGGCCTAGTCTAGAGGACCTTGCCCATCCAAAGGATGGACTGGTCCGCTAGTACATTATATACATGTTGTTAGATGACCTAATGTGACCTACGCTTTCTATCTTTGGAAACCATCTTTTTCGGATTGTCAGTAAATGATAATGCCAATAAATCATTTTCCGTCGAATTCATTCACTTAATTTTCAAGTTACAGATCTTTGATCCGTTGAGTGAACCATTGTTCAATGAACAACTAAATAATGCCAATAAATCGTTTTCCGTCGAATTCATTCACTTAATTTTCAAGTTACAGATCTCTCATCCGTTGAGTGAACCATTGTTCAATGAACAACTAAATTTTCTAATGAACAATTAGTTCTAATTTTTACTCTCCAAACCAATAGAATTCATTTTCTCTAACCTATCTCATTATTTCTGTTAATCCCTAATATTTAAAATCTGTATATATATTTTCAGGCTATGAAGAATGCCATATCACTCCCTTTGATGGCCACCTTGGTTTCGCATGTTTTCATCAGGAATAATTGTGCGGTCAATGTAGTGTGAGGCACCGTTTTCTACTTCTGTAAGGTAAGTTGTTCTTACGTTTACTAATTTTGAATGTAAATGTAAGCTTAGTAGACTTGTCCAATATGCCATAACGCAATGTACATCGCAATGAACGGCAGTGTAGCATTTGCTGCTGTAAGTAGCCTCATGTTTGTGAGGTTTGGTAATTTATAAATTTAAGCATTACATAATTTATGTTCAAGCAGTCAGATCAATTATAATAAAAAACTTACCACATAGCAAGGTGAGGGCAAACAGCATGTCGAGATGCTGCATGGTTAGATCTATAATCGATGTACCATAGAACATTAATTGACGAAAAATAAATTTAGGCTAAAGTTTTCTTTAAATTTAAATAATTGTACATCGGACTATGCACCCAGTCATTCTAGCAAGCAAACAAGGTGATAATTTATAAAAAATCAGGTTGACATCTCAAAAAATTGAAATCAAAGTTTCAAACTTCAAAAGTCTAGCTATTAATATCATGTGTCCGTTACTAAAAAACATGTATTGATTGTTACATGTATATCACATGTATGTTACACGTGGATGATCTGTAGTCAAATCATCCATTTTATAATTTATTGCTATGAAATTTGGGCAAATATTTTGACGTCGCAGGATATGTTTCAATTTATTTGTAACCAATATCATTAGTCCTAAATTGAAAGGAATTGAAAGCAATATTTAAAAATTCGAAATGCTAGCAATTAATAACATGTGGTCGTTACTAAAATGCATGTATTGATGGTTACATGTATATCACATATATGTTACATGTAGATGATCTGTAGTCAAATCATCCCCTTTATAAAATTACTGCTATGAAATTTGGCCAAATATTTTGACGTCGCAGGATATGTTTCAATTTACTTGTAAACAATATCATGAGTCCTAAATTGTAATGAATTGAAAGCAAAGTTTAAAACTTCAAAAGTCTAGCAATTAATATCATGTGGCCGTTACTAAAATAAATGTATTGATTGTTTCGTGTATGTTTATAAAAACTATAGTCAAATCAAGCCTACACATTTCATCCAGTTTATAATTTACTGATATGAAATTCAGGCAACCTTGATCTTGCAGGATATGTTTCAATTTCCTTGTAACCAATATCTTAAGTCCTAAAGAGTTAAGCTTGTTCCGTTTTACATTCAATTTCTTCTTCATACGTGTCAAAACCTTGAAGTAACTGATTTGGTTAGCCACGTATTTCCACCAGACATTGACGACAATTTTAGTTGCAAATAACTTTTCCAAAATACAAATTTTGACCATACGATGCTGTACTTACAATTGTATAAACATGAACGTTTCATGACACACACCATACATGTATTTGACGACATTTCATGCATGAGCGTGAACATCAATCCTGTTAGTATATTTTAAACTTTAATAGAAATTTCGTAGGCCCTGATAGTAATGTTGTGTTACACATGTTAAACACAAAAATGACACTTGGAATTCATGTTATTTCATAATTGCATAATTGCATGCACTTTAACAACAACTGCAATTTTTCTACAGTAAAGTGGTATATGCATAAGATTGTACTTTCTGCCATGAAAGTGCATTTCAGAATGGTATTTGTTGCTAGGACATTGGGCATATAAACCTTACAGACTGCGTTTTCCTTGATAGATTTATCTAATGTGCATCTACATGTAGTTTTGGGAATATTGATGGCGCCTGTTTTACTATATTTCTGCTTTTTCCATGCATATTTATTTCCATTTTATAACATTGGGGGTAAAATATCAAAAATTCATAGGCTCCTTTGTGCATGGCCCCTAAGGGGTGTCCATATTTTAGACTAGCACTGTAAATCACGTTTACACCACCATTTTTGGCCACACCAAGTTTGACCAGCAATCGTTTACGTACATGATTTCTGCGCCTTTTATGTGAGGAATTGAAGTTTTCATGTGTTCTAACCTAGTATCAGTTCTTGTCTCATGACATGGAATCCTCTACTTCTCACAGTAATCCCTCAGATTCATCAGCTCTTCACTTTCATTTTGTACGAAATTGGGCCAGGACGTTTCATCCCAGTAACATATTTGACAAATCACCATTTTGTAGAAACACTTAATCATGTTTTGCCTTCTAGGCATTGTGCCACTCAAACCCACAACATGCCACAAGCCACAACATGGTGGTACCCTTTGAACTTAACTTGGGTTAATGGACTAGACCCCCCTACCACATGGTACTAAAAATACTGACAGTAGGGTACTGAGTTGAATTGAATTGAATTGAATTGAACCCACACACACACGCACACACACACTTAATCATGAAAGTAAGTTTATTGGATCAGAAATCCATTTAACACGTGAATATTGGAGATTGATAAAAACTTAGAAGAAGTCAAGCTTTGAAACAATACATTTTAATATCATCCCTTCCTTCTAAGATGTATAACTTTGGTTATGATATAATTACATTAGTTTAACACAATATAAATACATATCAGTCATGCTTATATATTGACTTAACAACTTTGAATTAGTATTGAATTACTATTGAATTAACAATTTTCACTACTATTGAATTAACAACGTTTTGCGACATACCATTACAGTCGCCTAACGCCTTTAACGTCAATATCAAGAAGTTATGTTCAATGGATATCGCATTACAATGTTGTTTTTATTTTGCCTGCATGGCAATCTGGATGCTGACTGGGGTTAACAAATTGAATTGAGTATACATTTAAAGGTGGTTTAGTACAATTAATCATGCATCAGATGCATTAAGAAAGTTGAAGCGCTGCAGCACTAAGTTTTCAATTTTGCAGTAAACTCGCACGGTTTTCGCTCACAGTAAATAATCAGTTTATCAGCTCTATTCAAGGTATGCATGCATTGTCGACACTGGGAAGCTCGTTTCTCTCCATTGCCGTAAATGTTTGAAGCAATTAACTCCGCATGGTCTTTGGTAGTTTCACTCTTTCTATCCAGGAATTCAATCTGCCAAATTGAACCTTCTGTGGCGGCAGCGAGCGAAGCCAGCGCCCCCTACGTCAAAATAAAACTTAAATTAATTGAATTCAATGTTTGTTCTCATGCAAACAGCAGTGTTCGGCATTGTTAACTACCTACACAACTAAATAACTATTAGTTATTCAGTTACGTTCAACTAACAACAAAAACTATACTTGTTAATCACCAATACGCAACTAATTGTTAAAACTGTTTAGTTTCGTTTGGAATAAACAAATTAGCCGACAAAAAAAATAATTGAGGACAACTAATTAGTTTAATCGAAGTTGTTGATTGACAACAGAACTAATAGTTGTCGATGTCATTTGAAATTGGTTTTGGCGTTATTGGGTTACCCGAAGGTTTGCAACATTTCAAGATCAAAGGCTGTTGACGTAATAGGTTCACTGTTCATAACGTTAACAAATTCTTATGGAATTAATTGTCAGTTGTCAATCAACAACGTCGAATAAACTAATTAGTTGTTAGTCGTCAGTTTTTCTCACCTAATTCATTCCAACTAAATCTATAAAGTTTTAAAAATTAGTTGCGTATTAGTGATCAACAACTACAGTTCAGCTGTTAGCTGCCACCACCATATGACTAAAATAGATGCTGTTTGTAAGTTTCGATCAGTTGCAACTAATTTTTGCTCATAACTGCAAAACATGAGCACGTGTTCAGTTCAACGGACATGGTCAATTAATTCAATTAATTTAGACAAACTAAAGTTCACCTTTGGCAAATATGGGCTTAGTGGATGTTCCTCCTCCACAAAATTATAACCATCAAAACTTATCTCTGAGAAATCAGACAATAAATGCAAACTTCCACCGGCAAGCAACAAGTCTTTCACAAGTTCCCGAATGCGTGGTGCTTGTGTTGCAACCTGTAAAATACACGTATTACATAAAGTCGATTAACTATTCTATTAAATTGAATTTTCTGTATGGGGTTTACCGGGTCCGAAGGTGTTATGAGGATGTATACATGGTGAGATTTTTCCCTGAGTCCATAGTACCCAACTGCGTGTTCAACTGCAGCAAGTGCACTGTCTTCATTGGACTGTTTAGGTCCATCGAATTGTAGAGTCTTTAAAGCATGGTTAATAAGTTCTTGATGGGTCCCGAGCAGCGTCCTGTTTATAGAGTGAAATCAATGAGGCAATTCTACCTCTACCAATTATAAACACAGTTAGTAGATTGAAAATTTGGCATGTCCATTTACCCATTCATGGTGTACTGGTGTGGTGCATGTCGAAAACCGCTGCCTTTATATCCCACGAGTCCAAACGAAATGTTAGCTTCTCCAACTGATCGCCACATCTGGACGATGGCATCTGCCAGTTTCTTCACACCTAAAATATTCGGTGTAATCTCTGAAGTCAGCAACGAACAAATGACGAGCATTTTCGATAGATGAGAAACATCCCTACCATTTGTAATTTGCTCAGGAGATTCCAAATACTCCAAGTCAACTATGAATATGACGTCGACTCCATCATCAATTTTGCTTTCCCAGTAACCACTCCATCGATTTGTGCGCTCTCGAAGTTCGGAATTCACTAAGGGGATTTAACAGTTTCAGGGAATTATTTGTTGCAAATTAATTTTTGTTATTTTGGTCGTTTTGGTCTTTTTACATTGGCCAATAGATATTGCATATATTAATCAGAGTTACCCCGGACCTGGAAAACCTGGAAAAAATCAGGGGAGTTGGAAAGGCCTGGAAAAAATCAGGGGAGTTGGAAAGGCCTGGAAAAATCAGAGAAACGTCAGAGATGATGGATGGATTTTATAAAAAGCCAGGGATGATTGACTGACTTTATAAAAGTCAGGGGTGATTGATTTAGTTTATAAAAGTCAGGGAAATTTCACAAATTTGATGACAGAAGTCAAGAATCTGAAGCTGTCAATTGAAGCAGGTGTGGAAGATGATATTTTTAAATTCGAAGCTTTTCATTAAAACATGTGCTCCATTGCTGGTTCCTTTTAAAATGTGCATTAACCTCATGTTTATAAACAATGAACAAGAAATGTAGCCTTTTTTATATTAACAAATGTCATATTTTTACATAGTTAATGGCTGGGGACATTTTTTTTAAAAATCTAAAAATCAGGGAAAAACCAGGGAAGTTTAAAATTTAATTTCTGGGAACCCTGTAACATGTAAGTGTAGACTACTAGATTTACTCTTTTTTGAAGATTTTTGGGGTTCGTGAACGGTATTTTATCATTTCTAGCCTGTGTGACCCCTTGTGATATTTTCAATACGGGGCCGCCATTTGCATACATTTTTAAAAAACGTTTCAACTTACGTGTATTAAGTGGAATCTACTTTACTGAATACACGTATTGTGACTTTGTTATTCAGGTTCTCAAATTTTCTCAAAATTTGTAATGGCAGATACAGGGTTTAGGGTTTTTGACTTTCCCAGCTTAAAAAAATTGCCAGTTTTGAATTCAAGAGCCCAATACCGGTGGTGTTGCAAATATTATGTACGTACTTAGATAACTTCGGCCTACAAGAACATTTTTGGCTCGACAAAAGGCCAAATATCCATCTTCCAAAGTGTTGCGAGTACTGTGCTGTGCAAGATGTGGCACCGAGAAAAAGTCTACTGGAGATATGATGTTATGACAGGGTATTGTAGGGCTTTCATCATACCAAAGTACTTTTGACCACCAGTAACCCATATTATCCGTTTTGACTCTATAATCAGTATTGACGTACGAGTATTTACAAGGAATTCGCTCTTCTTGTTCACATGACACGTCATTCTGCAATGGAAAAAGTCGTTCAGAAAAAGAAATTAAGCAAAATAAAAGATGCAGTTCAATTGACCGAAAGGTATTACATTAGAGTCATCCGCTGGGTTGCCATTGTTGTTGCCTAACAAGCCTATTAACTTGTTAAACTTGTTCAGGTTTGTGTAAAATATGCAGTAAAAGTGCTCGATTCTGCATATGACTTTCATGTCGTATGGCGTTATCACTTCTATCAAATCGCCTTTTCGCGTCACCGTAATTGCTCTGTCAGAAAACAATTAATCTTGCAATCAATAAGTTACTAAAGTTGGTCAGAACATATTCAGAACAGTTGATCATAACATATTCTTGTTCGGTTTTGGGTGGGTTAACATAGTTTAAATAACGAATTAATTGTATAAAAATTGGATTTAACTAACTAGCGGACGTTAAAATATATAGATCATCACTTTCTGAAATTTTTTTTGTATTTTTGTAATTGTATTGGACACCAACCAAACGATGACGTAACCATCGATCAAAATAAATTCGAGCTTTTGTATAAATGAAAATGAATTTTGGGTCGAAAATGACGGATGTTAACCAAAAAGCCTATAGGGAAATTTCACGTTTTTTTTAATGATTTTGAAATGAAGTTTGGTACTTGCATATACATTATTTGCAAATTGTTTTTGCATCAACGAATATTTTCATGCCCAAATCGATAGTTGAAAAAGAGGTCAACTTGGCCACCGGCAATTTTATATGACGTCACCATTCTGCATCCAATAATCGGCTCTTTCACTTATTTCCATTACATTTACCGTGTGATGCAGAACTGTGACGTCATCACAGTCCGCCGTTTTTGTGATTTTTCAACATAAATTACGAGAAAACTATGCACTTTTGAGGGTGGAAAACGACTGCAATTCATTACTATGGTGATATTATTTGGAAATGCTTTTTTACGCATTTTGGAAATCTGTGAAATTTTCCTATTATAGCCAATTGAGCCAACCCTCTAAAATTCCATCATGATTTGGCATCATTTGGCTGTATTCCGGCCCCCACCAAGATAATGACAACATTTTTCAAAGCCCAACTACGAAATAGTCCCTGCAACAATTTTGCAAAATATTTATATTTTAGCTGTAGCAGTAACTGCACCAGAATGATACCTGTCCTGTCTCGATTTATTCAATATTTTTGTGTTTCTTCGTGAGTAACCTAACCTCAAAACGTGATTTTTTGTTTATCTGCTTATTAGCCAGGCAAATCCCGCAGGCCTTCAAGCTGTTAGGGGAAGCCCACTTTCTGATTGTGTCTATGGAGGCGCGGGGCAATACAGGGCCTAGCAATATGCAGCGTAGCCTAAAACTTCCCCAAAATTATGCAAAATTGTACATCGTAAGGGTCAAAAGATGCATTCATGATACCGTTCAGAAGAACAAGGCAAAATGAAAATCGCTTACTGGTCATTAGTTGCAAACGGCAATTCCACTTGCAATGTTTCATTTACAAGAACCTTGCCAGACGAATTGATGGTTAACTCCACAGTAGGCAGGATTAATTCAATGCTGGAATCGTTGTACGAAATGATAAATTTCGCCGATTCTGAATCGAGGGTGAGCAAGTAGGAACTGGGTTTGTCGAAATTTTCATTCAGGTGAATGATACGGCCATCGAAGGTGTAGATGTCCCCATACATGGAGAAAAATGCATGGCGAGAATACTTTGCGTCCTGAAATTCTGCATTAAGGTGGGATGTGCCGTCATTGATAAAGTTTTGCCTCAGTTTGCGAAATTTACCAACGAAGGTCGGGCTCCACTGCAGAGGACGCCTCTGGAATCAAAATTTAAAAAAGTGTTCAATGATAACATTATTTTAACTTACTGGCAACACGTGCTTGGCAAACATTATCTAGTTTGATTTGCTTTAAATTTGGATTATTATAAATATTTCCAAAATTATGATCATTGTGCATATATAATAAGTGATAATTCTCCCAATTTGACTAACATGAGTAATCTGACTTACCTATGAGGTCAAGAAAATTAGTATAACAAGCAATAGGATAATGATATAATCAATTATTTAAGGGAAATACAGTACATGGACACGATATACAAATTAGTTTTGCAATGTATGGGTGGGGGCATTAAGCCTCCAACGAAAGAGCTTTAAGTACTGGACGCTATTCTGGCCATAACCATACGACTCAGAATGCGAATGGCAACATACGAATAGCATTTTTTCAGGACAATTTCACTAATGCGAAAGTGCCATTTGAAAGCAACGATTGTTCTTGTAGGACGCACATGCACATGACATCAAACTTGTCCCCTCGCAGAAATCATTTATGTATGACTTTGTTTGCAGTTGTTATGCAGATGCAACCAGGTGCAAAAATAAGTTCTTGCCAGTAACCTTTATTTGCATTCAATTTTTGTATCATTTTTGGTTCTAATCGAGGTTGGGGCCAAAATGATCTATTGAATTCTGTGAATTTAGTTAAAACATGTGCTCCCTACATAAACATTGCCAATTAATTGTCCTTTTGGCCCCATGTGTCACAATACTGTAGAAGTTGCATGTATTTCCTATGCATTGAGAATTTTACACAAGGTATTCTCATTACCTTAAAACGTATTTACATTTTGCAACTATGTCTGACTGTGGGATTTATGTACATGTATAATGTAGAAACATGGATGTTTTATAATGTGATTTACATGTATTAAGTTTGGGGCACTGTAATAATTATGGGATTTCTTTCTCGTTAGGTGCTTAATACAAGCAAGCGCATTTGCATGTACATGTATATATACATGTAGATAGAAATTTCCCATAGATTGGAATTTTTACTTAGGGTGACTCAGAAACTTACATTAAAGTGTGTCCAGTACACCGGAAGTGCAATTGTATCTACGTAGCTCTGTCCTAGAATAGGTCCTGGCTGGTACACCTGGCTTTTAATGTCGTTTGGATTATACGAAAGATCGAATACCTCGTAGGTGCACCAGGCTGTTAGAATAAAAAATGATTCGATTGTAATGGATGAAAAACATTCAAATGAAGTTTTTCAATGAACTTATGCAAACTTACAAAATCTACTTCGTCGGTAGTTTATGTGGAACAACTCGTACATGGACATGTACACTAGGGCTATTGCATTCTCAGCTGTTGGACGTAAGAAATGGAAGATGGATGCCGAAGTCGAAATAAATCTCATGGCAAATGGAAAGACGAATGCAGCAGGCTCTTTTGCAACACTTTTTATTACTTGTTGTGAAGTTGCAAAGTATTTTCGAAACGCAGGCTCGCCCTGAGCACGATTTGCGTAGTATTCTTGAACTCCTCGAGCAAACTAAGGAATTATAAGATGAATTAGATTCAGCTTTTTCGCGTTTTAAGGATCTGTTAACATCTTATCCACAAGGTGCATTATTTGACTAAGGTACCAAAATTCCATGCACTGTTTGGGATATGATTTGTTTAGAAAACTCGTTTAAACAGCTAGTGCAGACTGTACCGTAGCAAAACGAGCAATTTAAAGACTGACTTATTCTTTGAATGAAATGTAGAATGTACATCGGTATGGCCCCTGCTCCAAAACAATTGAGCTATGTTTGAACCCTACTCCTTCAGAATGGTAGCTTCAGAGTCAATCGAGAAATCCGGAATTATAAGGTAGCATAAAATGTGTAAATTTGGAACAGGGACTATACTGATGTGCATTGTACGATACAACCCCAATTTAACATGGGCAGATAGTTGACATATGGGTGATCATTTCTGAAAACATTTTTAGTAAGTGGTTAGGTTTTCCAACTTTCATTTATGCCAAAAATGTCATCCAAAACGTTTTTCAATCAAAGTCAAAAATGCTATTATTGTAAATGACATCTTGTCGCTCATTTGCGGCAACAACGGCATAACTCAAAATTTGTGATTTTTTTTTCAGGTAAGGCATTTATGCGTCAACAACTATAGCTCTACTACTAGTACTAGCTCTAAAATTGCGATTTTTGAGTTATGTAGTTGTTTCAGCAAATGAGCGATGTAGTTACCTTCGTCAAGCTGTATTTCCAAAGGCTTTTTACGAATTTTATTGACTGAGGATTGTAAATTACTGTCCTGGTGAGCTTTTCTGGATTTTCCAACGACAGTTCAATTTGAGCAACAACATTTTCCGAATCAATCTGAAAAAACACAAATTTTCGGTGACTGCTCACGATTTGTACCAGCATTTTAGTGACGAAACTGTACTGCAACTAACATACGTCAGATTTGGTGCAGTTTTCTTTGCGGCAGATGTGAAGTTTCAGCCTCGTTGCATTCAGTTCTGTCTTGGCAAAAATGTAAAATACTTCGGAAATGCCAAAGAAATCAAACTGTAGTGTGGCTCCCTGGTCAATGTTCGGATAGTGCACTTGCCACCGCATGTTTGGCGCCAGCTTTCGGTTCTTAAGTGTAGCAATGTGTTGACATTACAAACTGTGAAGGTGCTTAAAGGCATCAACTGCTTCCAAATTTTACCTTGCTTTTGAAGTTGATGACACTCGAATAGCCATCTTGATTGTTCGACTGCCAATCTACGGTCATGAATTCGTCCTGGCTCTTTATGCTTGTTTTCTGATTTTCGTGTTTAACTAAACGATATAAAAGATATCGAGTGATGTGCTTAAATTTCAGAAACCAAGAATTTTGCTTATTTTACAACCATATTACCATACATTTTAAGCATTTTCTGTTCTTAAATGTGTATTATTATCGAAAACTTTATAAGTTTATAAGAATTCAAAAGTAAAAAAAGTTTAAAAGTAAGTTTAAGACAAGAAACAAGAGAGTAGAAAATAGCGTTTGCTCGAAATTGCCATCCATCTACGTCACAACATGGCGGACAGTCGTTTTGAGCAGACGTATTTTTCGTGTTGATTGAGTCATTTTCGATATAATAACGCTCGTTTGCACAAAATAAGTATCGAAAATAGAAACTGTACTGCATTTTAAGCTCGTAAAAATTGCGTCCCTATCCTATTGCAGTCTGAAAAATAATCAATTTGCTCTAGTTTTTTTAAAATTACCTTGCCTTTCAGTTAGCCAGTGCATGCTTAGTTTTTGTTGGTGATGGAAAAATTGCAAAAAGTGCGACTCACGTTTTACATCCAGATCCAAGAGGGGTTCTGTTTCCGATTTTGAGGTATAGTCCAAAACGTGTTCAAACTGTACACCTCCCGACGTTCCAATAGTTGGTGTCAGAGCCCATGACAAGTGACTTTCGTAAGTTTCTGCTTTAATATCCTCGGTCGTAAGCACTTTGACCTCAAGTTGGCCACGAACCTCCGTCACGTTAAATGTATGGTAAGCCAGATTTTGAGGGGATGAACCAATCCTGGCTTTGTACAGTAGTGATTGTGGTGACATGCGCATGTCCAGTGTGGAATCGTATACGAAATTATGGAAATACCCTGCCGCGCGGCCTACCCTCATCGAGAAATTGCGACGATAACTGGAAATTTAGGAATGATAAAAGATGTGTGTGAAAAATTTGAGTTATATGATAAGCAGAAATCGTTTATAAGGACATCGAAGGGACTGCAGGATTTCGGATGTTATAGCCGATACTCCCTTTTTAGTGTCAACCAATGCAGACCTGTCAGTTGGTATCTCCGGATACTCCCTTTTTAATGTCAATCAATGCAGACCTGTCAGTTGGTATCTCCAGATACTCCCTTTGTAATGTCAATCAATGGAGAACTGTCAGTTGGTATCTCCGGATACTCCCTTTTTAATGTCAATCAATGGAGACCTGTCAGTTGGTATCTCCGGATACTCTTTTTAATGTCAATCAATGGAGAACTGTCAGTTGGTATCTCCGGATACTCCCTTTTTAATGTCAATCATTGCAGACCTGTCAGTTGGAATCTCCGGATACTCCCTTTTTAATGTCAATCAATGGAGACCTGTCAGTTGGTATCTCCGGATACTCTCTTTTTAATGTCAATCAATGGAGAACTGTCAGTTGGTATCTCCGGATACTCCCTTTTTAATGTCAATCATTGCAGACCTGTCAGTTGGAATCTCCGGATACTCCCTTTTTAATGTCAATCAATGGAGAACTGTCAGTTGGTATCTCTGGATACTCCCTTTTTAATGTCAACCAATGCAGACCTGTCAGTTGGTGTTGTCAATCAATGCATCTGGATTATGTCCATTAATCCGTCGCTATGTACAGTTACGTCGCTAAAGAGACGTCACTATAACCAATTTATTCAATAGGTTTACATGCAAAACCAAGCTTTGATGGAACATTTGGTAGCTATATCCAGTTCGTCGCTATAACCGATGTCGTTATAAACTATTTCTACTGTAGATTGATTTAGCTATGCATAACTTACAAGCCTCTGCCTATTCCATAATCCGGTGCTGACTGGATGTCAAGTTCGTAAGGCTCTTCGTGTCGCTCACCTTCATGGTATATTAAATTGAGACCAAATTCCTTCATGCCAATGTCGCCAATGTCAATAAACGGGGTTGTTATGGGTGGCGTTTCTATGGTGTAGTGGGATTTATCACCAACTCGAAAGTTTGCTCGAAACGAACTGATCTTGGGATCTGAACCCTTCTTGTGCTCGAAAATGTCATCGGTTAGCTGGTACCATGGTGTAACTTGCTACACGAGAAAACAGGTCGTTGTAATTGCTTTTTTGATCATGATTCATGACACGTGTTCGCGGCAATATTGTTTTCAATAATAATTTAGCTTAAACCACTTGCCTTGTAGTAGGGTTCTTCTTTTCTCAAGATCAAAGTGTAGTTGCTGTTGAGAGGAGAGATGTCGTCTTGCATCAGTTGAAGCTCGAGTGAAGTTGATGGAAGGGAAACATTGGCTTTCATGAGATATGACATTTTCCCGTCTTTGGTTGTATGTTTGGCCGATGATTTGAACCTAATGAAACTCTGAAAAATAACAAAAGTGGGTTGGTGACATTTTTCAAAGACAGCGGTAAGAATTATACTATTGTCATTGGCCAGCACTGTAATTTTTGATTTACTGTAAAATATAATGTTATTTTGCAGAACAGAATCAGTAGAGGTTAATTACAAATAGCTATGAAAATGTCGGCATTGACTAGTGATCATAAATATATCACGTTGTTATTTTACAGATATTGCTGAAGTTTTTGCTGGAGTTTCTGCATCACAAGCCATATACGTCTTAGCTTAGAGTCCCACTACAGGACAAGTTATTAAGTGAAAAAAGTGTTATTAGGTTTACTAGGGTGTGTGACCTCTGTGTTAATTGCAGGTGGTTAGTTAAGTTTTTATTTTAGTTGCTGCAATATCAATCGCTATCGCAATTTTCTGTAAATTTCCCAGCATTTAACCAGAAAACTATAAATTGTTGTTTCTACTCACCAAAACTTCGTCAGTAATAGGGTCGTGCTTAGTAAGGTTGAAATGCAATGCATGTTTGTTAATTGATGCTGCTCCATGAAAAGCAGAGAACTTGACTGTTGATTTTGGAAGTTTGACATGGTTGTAACACTGGTGGTCATGAACCTCCTTGACCTCTCTGCGGATTTTGATCCAGCCAGTTCCATCTTCCTCCCAGAATGATGGATGACTAAAGAAATCCTTCAAAAAACCTCTTGACTGTGGAGGACTGGAAAAGGCAACAAATCTGGCTCAGCTAACAGTGGTTGACATCTACACAACCTCAGAATCTGGTTTGCGCACCTCTTGTAAACGAATTTATAATCAGCATATGTTGTTGAAGGAAATTGATGATATTTGTGTTCAAATATATAAGAGATTGGATGTCCAGTGATGTTCAGATGTGTTTTGGTTGTGGGTACCGATAGTGATTCGGTGCTTGGTGAGTAACCGGACAAATGGCTACCCAAAGAGCTTTCAACAACTTGTTCGGTTATAGTCTCAGTCTGGTTAGGAAAAAATTAGTTTGGCTATCCTTGCTTTTTTAAGTCGACTACGTCATTTGATGTGTAAAATTTGGTTCTTACCGAATAATCCAAATGCACAGTGTCACCAGGATAAACTGTTGCTTCAGCTTTGAAATGATACCCTTTACCTGGGAGCCTGTTTTGCTCTGCTTTTATACTGAAAGTTGGTAATACTGGCAAGGCCACATTGGTTTTGAATTCACCTTGGTCGGCATTGATATGGTGTGACACTCTCAACAAAGTGTTGAACTTTTCGGCATCTTTTTCATCTACGAAATAACGATTTCAATGAACGTGTATTTTGCACAAGCTCAGACCCTCACACTGTGAAAGTGTAAAAAGTGCTGTAAAATTGCCGATATTGCCATGTGATCTTGAAAACATCATAAATTTATCAGTTTACGAGAACAGAGGAAGTGGATAATCAGTGAATGCTCAGATTTTTGCATGATTGATTAGGAATGAACGTTAAACCACACAACAACTAGTAGATGTAAATGTAAACAGCTAATGAACGCAGCGAATCAGATGTGAATATTTGACATAAACTGACACCTTTGTTATTTTGTGTTTATCGTGTTTGGATTTTAGTTTTCAATGTGTTATGCTTAATCTGACCTAACCCAACCTAATCTTATATACATGTAAGTTGACCTGGAAACATGATTTTGAATTACCCCTGCCCCTCAGTAGGGGCAATCACTGCCAACCTTGGAGCTATGAGTAGCAGCTCCGCATTTGCATATTTTGTAAATGTGTTAGGAATTTTTTAAGTTAAACCCCCGGAAATGCTTACCGCGGCTTTTTAAGAATACTTCAATGTCGTTTTGCTCATCAACACCATGACGTTGATGGACTTTGCTCTCAATTCCAAATTGGAGGGCGGCTTTGTGACTGCAAGATTCGCACCGAAATGAAAAAAAGCGTCAGATAATATGTGATGAAAGAATGAAATAGTTAAATACAATTTTACTTGGCTATGTATTCTGCGGTGTAATCCCAGTGAGCATTTCCTGCCAGGATCGAACAAGGTTTGCCATGACTTGCAGGGGAAAAGTACTTCTTGTGACATAACTTTATCCCCAGAAGGGAAGCCAGTGTGTAAGAACACTCGTCTTTAGTCACTGGTTCCACGTGGTCATCGGGAAGGTCGATTTCTTTGTGGTCTTTGATTAGAGAAATGTTCCTCCTGTCAACAATTCGGAAATTATTTGGGGTCTAAGAATATGGAACCTATGGACAGTGGCACTTACGTCAGGCGAAGGAAGTGCAGGGGTCGTTGTGGAAGTTCGAGTTGAACCTTCATTAAGTATGGTTTCGACCCAGATTCTAAGGTCACCATGGCCCCAACTGAAGTGGAAATTGTGCTGGTGTGTTGTATTCCCATGCTCGTGAACCCCTTCAAATCCAACTGCATTGCTTGTTTTATGGATGTTAAGCCGCTGAAATGTATGAATGGTTTTAAATGAATGGCTATAGGACTATATATTGCGAGGTATATATTCAATGTCCATCAATAAAATTTACATAGTTGATGGAATGATGGATATTATGTACCATACCGTATACGCATGTAACATAATTGCTGCGCATGCAGCCATATCTGGCCATTGATTAGCTTGTTACCTCTAAATAGGGATTTCAATACAAGGTTAATTGTGGTCTGTTTTTCATGGCCATAAATAACTCGTACATTGATATATGTACATATACAGTTACTTCCCTTGTGCCAAATCCACCACTGGGGTTATTTTGCTTCGATAAAGCCAACTTAAAGCCATACTGAACGTGTCTAATTCTGTCTTCAGATGTGTAAGGCGCAGCTGATCAAAATGATCAGATTCTTAAGGATAAATGATCAAAATGGATGTTCAAATATCGTCATTTAGTGAGAGGAAGCGGTGAAATACTGAAAAATGAGTCACATTTGGCGTTTTGGATGGAAAATCATCTTCATTGATGATTTGGGGGTCTACAAGTAATGACAGATACAAGTAATGACAGATAGTATATACAAAGCCAGAAATGGCTTTGTATATACTACTCATGTTCGCTACACATATGCACAGCTAATATAATAACTAAGCCAAGTATAATTACGGTTCAAAAATTGAAGTCATTTTACCTGAAACTTCCGTCGATAACGATCCTAGTTATGTCCTGAAATTCCCCAGGACCACCACTAGATCCACCCACAGGTTCTGCTTTAGATTTAACTTGACTGTTTGCAGTTTCCAATTTGACGTTGTTGATGAAATGTGCATCTGTTATGAAGTCGACCGCCACCCCCGCTAATGTAGGGATCGTGGTGCAGCCTTCGATGAATTTCCAGTACTGAGATGATTTCGGGTATGGGCCATGGATTTTTCGGAAAAATTTTCCGTAGAGCTTGCTCGAAAATCCTCGTACTTCATCGAGTGTATTTAGTGAAATTAAGTTTCCTGCAAAATGTATAGACGAGCGAAAAGTGATAAGATTAAGTAATGCTCCAGAAATGATTCCACCCACATAAAACAACTGTTGTTATGACGTACCAAACAGGTTAAATTGGTTGACCGAATCAAGTAGTTCGCTTTTGGAAACTTCGTGGTCACGTGATCGAATTAGTTTGGTCAAAATTTTCCCATTGAAGTGGTATGGGAAATGCAGAATTTGTTGTTCTAGCATGCGTCGGTACTGTGTGAACAGAATATTCCCGCCTCCGAATATGTTCACCACATTAGTCTTGCTCACTGCAATTGAAATTAAACAGGTTGAACTATGCTAAACTTATGAAAATGCACTAGGCCTTCTTCATGGCAAAGTCAGTTGCTCTGCTGAATGCTGATGCATGGAAGATTACCCCATTGTCCAGAGAAATTTGGCTTCTGGACCCTGTTCCTACCTTCCATTGTCTGAAAAACTATTGGATCCGCCACTGATCACTGTTACAAAGTTTGAATTTGTTTACTTGAAACTGCCATCGGTGATATCTTATATTTACAAATGCTTAGATGTATCCTCAAGA
>JAQFYZ010002369.1:0-17398 GCA_034695085.1 Cylindroiulus punctatus
CCGGGTGCTGTGGACCAGCAACTGCTGCGTCACTTCCTCCTCTGCCCAAATTCAATACTTTTCAAAAAGCCCACCGTGAACTAGCAAAGATTTTTTGCTTGAACAGTCATTTTGGCTCTTGTAAGAGCATACACAGATTAAAGAAAAACTTTTCAAAATGAAAACCGATAATTCGGAAAAAAGTTTTTTTTGGTGTTTCTCAAAAAGTTCTTTAGGTAATGACAACCAGCGCATATTTCACCCAAATAAGTCAGCTGTCTGCACTCTGCGAAGGAGAAACAGTCCCAAAGTCAGTTTTGAAATTAGCATTAGTCACAGTTGGTAAAATGTATCTTGCAGTGAAGGTGATGCAAGAAAAACATTACATGAAAAGTGAATGTCATTCTTCAGAGTTGGGGAATTAGCGAAATTTAAAAAAACACGAAAGTTTTACATAAATTAACATTATCAAAACTCACCAATTTGATAAAAGATTAATTTCTTCATTTTCTTATGTTTCAGTATTTATGTTTCTGAGAGATAAGAAATTAAAGGAATTAATCGTTTAACATGAAAGTTTATAATTTAATTTTCGTGTCTTTTATAGGGGCCAACTTTCATTACAAAAATGCACGAGCCAAGAAGGTTTAATACAACTTTTGTTTTTGTATGTTTTTTTTATATACAAATTTCGTAAACTGCGATAACTCCCTACTGAAACTCCCTCTTCCAAAAAAAAGCATTTTGATGGAGAAAGTTGAATTTATCGGAGGAAGTAGACATATCTCGAAATTACATTTGCCAAAACACAGTGTACCTCTTTTCTTTTCTTCACCGAAGCCTTGAGGCCACAATTTAAATTTTTGTCTACACCAGCCACATGGCACTCGCCGGCTACCAGCTGGAATGGATAAGTCACTGGGTCAATGTCAGATTTTTGATGAAGGTAGTAATTAGTGTCTCATTAATTTGTTTTAACACGTTGCAGGTTCCTTAGGCACATCTGTATTTGACACAGACGTTTACTTGGTGGGCGCCTCTGGTGGGGTCTATGCATTGCTAGCGGCCCATTTAGCCAACATTTTGCTGGTAATTATTCTCAAAACACGTGTTTTTTTATTTTTTTAAGCTGTGTTCTCCAACTATAAATTTTTTTTCATTTCAGAATTACAATCAAATGGAATTTGGTCTGGTCAGGCTGATGGGGATAATCGTTGTTGGTAAGACGCAACATGGGTTTATAAAAATTGTTCGGAACTTGAGAGAATGTGCACCATTAAATAAGACCACATCTCATCCTTGTTTCGCCTCCACTAACGTTTTCTTAATTTTTCTCGTAGCGAGTGCCGATGTTGGTTTCGCCGTCTATGACCGCTATGCCGCCGAGGTAGCCGGTCAGCCAGTCAGCTACGTGGCCCACTTGACTGGTGCCCTGGCTGGGCTGACCATTGGCCTGTTGGTGCTTAAGAACTTTGAGCAGAAGCTGCACGAGCAGCTCATGTGGTGGGTGGCGCTGGGCGTCTACGCGGCCTGCACCATGTTCGCCATCCTCTTCAACGTGTTCAACTACTGACTCTGGATCTCGATCCGTTGCTCCGAGCAGAAATCCGTGCCTTCTTTTGACGAGGAAGTGGCCCTTCGGAACGGATGCAGACTCCGAGGTTTGACCCTTGACACCCCACCCTCGAACTGTGGCCTTGACCGGTGCGTGACCCTCCTTCCTCCGATGTTTGACTTTACACCCACCCCATAATTTATTAGCTGGACTGTGGTCAGCACGTTCGCGGTCACACGGACAGGAACTGTTTCATATCTCGGCCAGGTGCAATCCCAGTGCCGGATCCTCAAAAAGGGGTGCTGGCAAGCAACTTTGCGAGCGATGAGCTTTCAGTGATGCGTGAGCGTTTTTCAGATTATTGCCTAAAATTATAAGAGATGTGAGTTCACATTCGAAATCGTGGTCCATCCATAGTTCCGACAATCGCAGAGTTTAGCCCACACAAATCTTTTAGGGTCTGACCCCGACATCCTGGTGAATTTGCCAGTTTTTTCACCCGTGATAACTTCTCAACATTGGCGTAGATACGTTTGCTGACCGGACACCCGAAAACTATGAATTCTCTCATGTTGCATAGTTGTCATTGAACTTAGTTTTGCAATCAGCCCAATTCTAAAGTTACGGTTCAAAATCTAGTTGAATTTTTCATGATGAGAAAAACAACTGCTTGACATTGGAAAACGCATGTTCAATTTTATTTGCTAATTTGATAAGTGCTGAATTTCACCTCCCCATTTTGGGATATCTGGCAATACAAAATTTGTAAACTTACGAAAAATTGGTGAACCTCTTGAGAAGGGAAGATGGCTTTTGCCATCTTCATTTTTAAATTCTATTTTTTTTTCATAGTTTGCAAACGTGCAGAAAGTTAAAAAACAAACATTATGCTGTTGGACTGTCATTGTTTTAAAGAAACGAACGAATAAGAAAAGTCCAATCCAGATGGTTTGAGATCTTCGTGAGGATTTCCCATCTGGAGCCCAACCCCAGAGTGGCGCTGTGTGCTGTAGCAACTCTGGTTTTCTACCTTCCTTATCTCTTTCCCGTCCCCCCCTTTGGGGGATGCAACTTGGGGACTACCTTGTATCTCTCAGGTTCTTTTATACATTTTATTTCTCTCAGGATAAGAGTATTATTTATGAAATTATTTATGTGGCGCCCCCCCTGGGGCACTGTGAAGAACAACTACAGACTTTCCAGAAGAGTTTTTCCAGGTAGCCAAAGTGCAGCCGTGTCGTCTATATAAGCGATTGATGTGAACCGTTGTAGTTTTGCTATATTATTACGAATTATCACTGTGAAATGCGCCGTTTCCATGATTTGCATAAAATCGCTTTTTTATAGATTTGCGTTAAAGATGTTCATTGCTCTGGCAGAAAACTTTTCGTAGAAAAAGTTCACCTACTTCATTTTGTTTGTCTAAGTTATATTTGGCTAAAACTTAAATTGTGAGTGAAAAATAAGAAGATACATGTAGCACAGCCCAACGAACGCTATTTATTGTTTATGAAAACCATGTTTATTAACTTAAACTTTCATTTTTTAAAACTAGGTCTAAGACTTTTGCTTTTCAAAATTTAGTTGTTGCACTGAGAAATTTTCTTTTTTCAACAAAAACTAAGAAGCTAATTTCGTTTTGACTAAATATACTGCAAAGACAAACGATTATAGCAAAATGATAAGGTACGAGATTTAATCCAAACTTTTTATGTAAAACTTTCAGGATGCTGTAGCCGATGCCTGAGAAGAACTAGGAATATCGTCCAAAGATGTTCCCAAAACGCGTTTCAAGCAGGAATGAAGCGCTGCAGGACACCGAGGACATCAGAAATTGTGCCTGTAGAATTCAGCTTTGCATGCTGCAGCAACATGGTCCCCTGCTTACTGTTTTTCAAGAAAACGAAAGCCCTGAAATGGACAAAAACGCCAACAAGTAAGTCTGTGTTAGTTTCTCAATAAGCAAAAATGATTGAAAAGGTTACCTGTATAGGGCATAGTAGTCAGTTTCAGCATCGGTCAAGAGTCTCTTGAATGTGTTCATGCTCTGCACAGTCTGTAATAGATGAATTTAATTAAAGTTAACGAAAGAAAGAAAGAAATGGCACTAGCCGAACTTGTAATGCCAACATTTAAAAATAACTCAGATTTAACTATTACAAATATGTGAAAAAAATTCCAATTTGGAATCACGGTATTGATCTACTTGCCGTCAGCTTGAAATTTTCCATGACCCTCTTCAAGAACATAGGGTTATCTCGCTCGCCTTCCATCATCAGCTTCGCCCATTCCTTGCAGTACTGATCGCATTCTAAAAATCATTTCAAAGTTGATGGAAGTTCTTGATGGCATGGAATCGATCAGTTTACTTAGCTCATGACATACCAACTCCTGAGAAACTGTAAGTGCCATCCTCGTTGAATTTTAAGCGGGCCGGAGTTTTTGTTACTACACTGCATTGTTTTTCAGAATCTGAGCATTCATGGGTCGATGCACCGATCATTTCGACTACGCCGCAACTTGAGATGAACCTATGTCGAAAGATTGTAGATATCAAGGACTGGATGGTTGCACCAACAATTTCTTAGAGATTATCTCATACCCACAATAAGCTTAGAAGACTTGATATTTTGTTTTTATGAATTTGTGGTCGTTTTTTACAACCTTTTATTTGACCTTAATCTGGCATGAGCGTTATTTTACCTTAAGATATCAACTCTGGTTTCGCTGCTTCCACCTTCAATTTCCAAAGTGAGATTTGTTGATGACTGTTTTTGGAAAAGAAATTGAGCGAATTTGGAAAACCAAATCAAATGACGCTGTTAACTAGGCTACCCACCAGATAGAAGAGTGTTGAAATATCCGACATTAGGATGCTCAGGCACCGACACAGGTATTTCAGCGACACGTAAAACCAAGTTTCTAAATAAGCAGACAAATCTGGATTTGCCTTTAATGCAGGATGACAAACTTGTAAGAATGTGGAAAAACTGCTGTCGTTAATGAGGAAAATAGCAAATATTTTAAAGCACCTTGGTGTCTGAATCCAAGAAAGACACTGCATTTTTGCAAAACTCCTGAAGTTCCAAATGGAAGGTGTATACGAGTGAAGGGAAACATTTCAATGGTAAATCTGCATGGTTTATGAATTAACAGTGCAAGGTGTCATAAGGTCTGTTATTTTTTTTAAATCTTTCAATGAGATATAACTAAGTATTGTTAAATTGACTGAATTTTTTTAGGGAATAATGATATACTGTTTTTAGAAGATTGTTAGTCAAAAACGTATCTCCGATTTTCTGTTTTTTTCTAGTTTATGAGGAAGAGCTGTAGTCAAAGACATTTCAAGGATATAATTCCAGGTTTACTTCCGAGCTGGTAAGGAAACAGACGACGAATTTCTCCGTCAAGTCGAGATCGCCAACATCGCTTTCACTGAAAGCAGCCAGAATTGGTTTGACCATTTGGGCATAGTAACAGATTGGACTATCCAGAGTGTCATTCAGGCGGAATTCCAAAGAGCACAGACTGCCTTCATCGCAGCGGACCGCACAGGACTCCAACCTTCTGGTGATAAAGGGCCGGAGCTTGGTTTCACTCGCAACACTCAAGTCTGTGCACTGCAATTCTAAGTTACTGAAATGGTAGACAACATTTTTTTGTTAAAACACATGCCTTTTCCCAACTATCAGCCACTAGGGCCAGGGCTAAGGGGCTTTTTTAAAAAAAAACGAAAAAACGCCATAGGCGAAATGTTAATGCAAAACCATTCTCCCTCACTCGCAATATAATTTTGTGAACCCGCCTCCGCGGCCTCTCCCCCCGTGAGAAAGATGATTACATTAATACTTGAACGCCCCCAAGGTGTATACACTATTACATATACTTATAGCGTTGAGCGTTCCAATATGGCGGATGCATTCGCAAAAATGTCATAAATAGGCTGAAGGGTTACGAGATTTAGCAGTTCGTCGTCAGTCCCAGTAGAGAAGGGGTGGTTGATCAAGATTTCCGAGAAACTTGCAGACGAGCGAAAGGTTTCCTAAATTGGATTTTCAATTTTCGCCGACTTACATCGGTGCGGATGACAGCGTATACAGGGCGAAGTAATGGGGGTAATCATTTCCCTGGGTCGGCCGCTCGACCTCAGTTTCCTGTGAGATTTCTTCCGGCTCCATGTGTGAAATCTAGATGGTAAATTACAAAAGAAAACTACATAGAAAAGGACACCATATCGACCATTTCCGAGAAAATTTGAGTTTTGGCAAGTCGTTAGCAAAAGCGCCGTTCTGGAAGATAGAGATCGAGGTGGCGCTGCTAACGTTTCGTTCTATTCTTATATTCATAACGTGTTTTCGATCTGATCGTATTCAACGTTTAGCGAAATGTCAGCGAATTCCTCGCCTCCAGCTGGTGAGTAGTGTGTATTTTACGTTTAATTTGCCCCTAAGAAAACAATGCATAAATTTCCGAAATTCGCGGTGCGTTTGCAAAAGCGATGTCGTCGCTGCAATGTTTGGTCTAGCTCACCCAGACATGGATGTAACCATGGCAGCCATGCCGGGTTCGCTGCGCATCGTTTATTTTTTTATTATACGTTAGTGTACGAAGTATTGTGCCGAGTAAACATGCTCTGAATAAATTTATCAGTCGCCTGCGGTAAAAATTGCGCCAGGTGCATGCGTCGACAAAGGGACGCAATTACTGATCAAGGTCATAGGTCGTGACCCGGCCTACTCGTGTAACCACCTGTTTATTGAATTTGTTCAATTTTGTTGAGACAGATTTCAACGTCAGGCCTGATGCACGCCAATGTGATTCGACGTGTGAACCTAACGCGACAAGGAAGGAAGCCCGTTATTGTCCTGGAGCTCGCCCAGTGTGTGCCAATCAGCCCACACTAGGTGACACAAAATAATTGCCACTATCATGTCACATATTACACTAGTACACTGACAGGCTACCGACATACATATAACATCTAACTGATGCATGACGTCATATTTCCGAGCCCTGGGACTAACTGGCCTCCTTGTCTCGTTGCTGTCAGTTCACACGTCCAATCACTTTGGTGTGCGCCAGAAAAGATTTCCATTCTGCAGATTCGCCATCTGAAATCTGCTGTTTCACAAATTTGATTTTTATTTTAACTCGACCAGTTTTTCTCCAGTTTTTTTTTTTTATCAAACTGGGTGAAACGTCGCTATTAAAAGTACATGGTCATAAATCGCCGATCAAAAAAGCACAAATGTCAATACAGATCAATTTGCAGGGAAATCAATTTTGAATTCTCTTTACCAGTGATGTACTAACGTTGAGTTGCAATGCTCCTTTTATACTGGTAAATCATAAAAACACGAAGGACTCGTTTGTCGCATCTACCTGGTTTTAAGTTTTGCCTACAGAACAAGGCACACATGTATATCTAAAGTGACACAACTCAGAAATAACAAGCGAGTTTAAAATCGTTTTGCCATAGAACACCATTGCTTCAGGAGTGACAAACCTACCAACCTTGACAAACTATGCTGTTCCAAGATGTCTTGTTTTTCAGGGAGATATAAAGCATAGCAAATTTCTCTTGACATACATGTAATGCTGCCTAAAATCGGAAATTGACAATTTCTGAGATACATAAAGAAATTAATTCATGCAAGCCCTAAGCCACAACTCGTTTCATGGAAGCTTTCGGCTTGCAATTTGAATTTATGAATTTCAATCACTTGGTTTATACAAGACACATTATCTTGTACACTATACAGTATTAATATTACATCGCCCTTGAACATGCTAAGAAACAGGCATTGTGCATTACGTGCAAATATAATGACGACAAAGGATTCATTGAAGGATCACTGCAATATTGATTAAAAGTTATTGACAAGAAAATTGAACTATTTGCCTCATCGTGTATAAAAATAGATCATGCATGCAATGCCATCCCTATTCATGGCAAAAAAATATGTTGTCGATCACATTTACAGGGTTGACAAGAAATTGTATTATCATGTATGATCAAGAAGGAAAATAATAATAAATTTGGAATTTGATTGAGATTAAAATATTGTTTTTATTTTTACGTAAAGAATTATCTAAATATTTTAATGCAAGGAGTAATTTTTGACTTGTGTGCACAGTCGAGGTTTTCCTTGAAACCTGTTTTTCAAGATAATGAGTCGGCTAAATTAATAATCTGGACATCCATTATTTAGAGGGAAATTAAATCCTGCCATTAAATATCATTTCAGCGTCGGTATATTTGATCTTTGCTCACAGCTTAGTTTCATGCATCAAAACATCACTCGACCTACAATTGAGTTTTTTTCATCAGCGTAATCTTTGGCAATATTTTTTTGCAGTTTTGCATGATGATGTTAGATTAAAGTATTTGTTTAGTTCAAATGTAAATTTGTTATCAAATGATATTTAATTAGGACCGCGATGCCGAAGCTATAAAATTGTTCTGGTTCTTGCCGGCAAATGTTAAAAACAAGGTCGAAATATATAACCTTGCAATGTGCATGCTAATTTTTGCGCTTGGTAAATCCATAATGTCAGTACAATTCGATTAAACTAAATTAATTGCTTAAAGATAATGACAACGACAAAAAAGGTGTTTTTTTTTTCACAAATTTAAATCCTGCAATGAATAAATTGTCGAAAACAAAGTTTTTGTCTCTCATGTGCTCATGATTATCCCACTAAACAAAAATAAAAAGTATTATTGTTAAGTAAAATAGCTTTATAATTTATTTCCTAATTTAATGATATCAGAAAAATGTCACATTCCAAAGAAGTTAGCAATTTTTGTCATACATGATTCCATAATTCCGTTTGTAAAGTTTTCCAAGTATTTCACTTTTTTTTAAGTCGTTGTTTTATATAAATGCACAATTTATCTTTGATTCTCAAATTGTTCAACTGTTCTCTTAATTTTTCCCCAAAATATTTCAGTTTTACAAGACACGAAATCTGTCGCAAGCAACAAAACTGCAAGCGGAACATCATCTCCGACTAAGAATGCGAAAGCGAGAACGAGCCCAATGAAAACCAATTCCCCAAAGACTCCAAGCTTAGTCTCGGGTAGGAATTTCTCTTCCTCCGTGTGATTTGGTCCTGGCTGAACTTAGACCTGATGAAGATGTACTTTTCTAGCAAAGAAAACCACAAGGGCTGCTTTGCAAAACAAATCAGCTGAGGATTTGTGTGGCCAGATTCTCGAACTTAAAAAGGTACTTTTTGGAAATGTTATACTTGCACTGTTGCCATTTCGGCGTTTAGATTTGATCAATATGTCCTTTTTTGACATTTTAAGACTTTGGCGAGTGCCAACGATGAAAAAAATGGCTTGAAGGCCAAGCTTCGCCGATTGGAAGAGGAGAGTAATAAAAAGGTGGGTCAAATGACATTGTGCTTTTGTGTTAAAAGCACAAAACATGAGTTATTTTTTAAATTCTGTTGTAATGCTCTTGTCTTCACTGTGGTCCGAAATGTATGTTCGAATGTTTTAATGTGATATGCAAATCTCTGATTTCCTAGATAACTCTTGACATTTTTATAATTCTTTCTCTTTTAACTTCTTTAGTCTGAAGCTGAGAAAAATTCCACCAATTCTGTGAGTACAAAGTTAATAGACTGATACTTAAGGAACTTTTAATTTGTATAGTGACGTCATTCAAGGCAACTCTCCTGTGCTAATATTTGTCCAACTTTGCTCGTTAAACAGGTTATTAATAATCTGAAAAGGAAAATCCAGAGGCTGGAAACCACCTTAAAGGATAAAGAGAATTTGATAAAGTAAGCGCTGGCTCATTAGTTACAATGTATGGCTTCTCTAAGTGAATATGCTATAATTGGATTCCATGGGATTCCTCAAGCGTCAATGTGTTGGGATTGACCATGACATAATTAGAAATTTAATATATAGAAGAAACATTAATGCATAGTCACGCACACACATTATTTTAAGATAGTGACAGATTTCTGACTTCAATGGTCAACTATTGGTATTAAAATCATATCCCATTCTTTGATCCATAAGTAGTTTTCATCCCTTATGACAGCCTCGCTTCTTAATGGTAGAAGGCAAAAAATTGCGCTTTAGTTCGTCGATGTCCTTGTTACTATTGTTACTATATTCTGTTTGTAATAAAAATATATATTGCTCAAATAGGAAATTGCAGAATGATGTCAAAGTGGCAAAACGAGCTCCAGAAAGTGCAACTGAGGTGAGCCATTCATAAAAATTAAATCAAACTTTGTCCTTTTCAATAAAATACTTTTTAAACAGATCCATGCTACTGAAAACATAGTTGTTAGGAGAAGAAATAAATGTTATTTTACGATTTCTTTTAACTCATATTTTCTCATTTGTCTAAGGAGTGAGTTGGGGAGGTGGAGGTTAACATTTATTATTTACTTGGGGGGGTTACACGTGTTAATCGTAATTTTATAAACGCTTCATAAAGTTCTCCAAATAAGACAAAAAGACGTTTTCATCCGTAGAATTCTGCAGGGAAACGTCCCCTAGGCTCTCCTCATGAAAGCACACGACCCACTCCAACCAAGTAGGTGCAAGTGTGACAAATGTTCTCATTAATATTATTTTGACAATCTTGTTTGGCTCATTTGTGGCACCAATTTTAATTGTTAAAGAAATGGTGCATCACTAAAAAGCCCAACAGGAAGGTGGGCCACTCCAGGTAAAGGGCAGGATCAGAATGTGGCTGTTGTCGAGGAAACTAAGCAGCTGAGGTCTTGGTTACGTCGAGCATTGGGCATCGAGCCAACCAGTGGTACGTTCACGTTTCAAAACTATTTTGAAATCACGAAAACGTTTAGCAAATTCGATAATAAAATTCTGCCTGTACATATTTTATGTCTGTAACATGATTATCAAAATGAGAAAACTGGCATGGGTTATTTTGAATGTTTTACTATAATACTCGTTATGATGTTTGAAACTTTGTACTAAAATTCCTCTTAAACAGACAAGTATGAAGAAAGGAGCAATTTGGAGTTAATTGCAGAAATTCAGAAACTGACAGAGGCAAGTTATTAGTCATGTAGTTTCCATTTAAAACTGAAACAATGCAACTTGGCTGTAAATGAGCATGATTTATTGATATTATCATAGTGATCAAATTTAATCAGTTCTGAGAAATTCGGTAATCTAAGATGTTTGACAATTTAAAAATATAACAGAATAGTTGGCCAACTTTTCGTTCTTTCCCAAGAAATTTGTAATACCAACACATTTTCCAAAAAATTCAATCTACTGGGGTTTTTGGATAAACCAAAAAGGTTTTTAAAATGTGATACAATAATGATGCGAGTTACCATTGCAAGTTTTAATATGAATTGTTCTCCCAATTGCAGGAATTGCGTTTGCATAAAAAGGTTGATGAAAGAGGCAATTTACAAGATCCACCATCTGACTGGAAGGCCAAGGAAATCATGACTGCTGAGGAGCTAGAAAAACTCAAGACAGAGCTCACAAGAGTTAAAGAAGATCGTGTGGAGTATTATTGTGCGATGGAGAACAAAGAGTGAGTAAAAGAGTGGAATAAGTCAATGTTCGAAAAGTGTTGGAGCCAAATTTCACATTTCATTAACTTTTTAGTGCCGAAGTGGCCAAGTTGATGGAGGAGTTGAAAAAGGTGCAGAAAGATCGCAACAATGGCAAAGAGAGGTTGGAACGAAACCGACCAGGCACGTTTGTGAGGAAACCAAGCACACCTGGCAGTAAGACCGGATCTGTGAAGGCTGCCGATCCTTCCAGTGCACCACCCAGACCAAGCCCACAAACACGAACGACACATTCTGGTAATCAGAAAGTTGCTGTTGGGAATGAAAGCCCTGCCAAGCGCATTAGCAATGTAAAGCCAAAGTTGAACACGACGACTACCATATCGAAACAGGTTAGAACAATTTTTGTCTTGCTGGGGTAAGCTTTCAGTAATGAAAGTAGAATTTTGTAACGAATTTTTTACTTTGGGTAATTGCATTGTTTTTGAATAATCAAAAACATTTCAGACGGGCGGGGTCACAAAATCCACAACCATCACCATCAAAAAGACCTCCAAGGTCAAGCAGATGGTTGTAGATGCCCAGAGTGGTGATGATGGCAAAACTGCAGAAGTCGAGGGGATCAAGAACGCTTCGGTCGAAAACAAAGCACTTGTCAGTCCAGAGGAAATCGAAAGCTTCCGAGTGAATTTGGCAGCAAAGAAGATTCAGAAATCGTGGAAGCAGCATCAGACTAAGGAAGAGAAACCGGTAAGGGTCACTTGTAAATATTGTCAAGGGATTGCTTGGCACCATATAACCGGTGTATCTATAGGAGAAGACTGAGCGCATCAATGGGAATGAAAGTGAAGAAGCAGTGCGCGATTTCCAAGAAAACAGAGCGGCAAAAGTCATCCAGAAAGGATGGAAGGAGAGTCGTGCGAAGGAATCACCAGACAAGGATCTTGATGAGGTGCCAGTAATAATTTGCAAACTAATTTGTCACTGGGATATCATTGTGAGATATCGCTGATAGTTACATACGTCATATATTTCTATATTATGTGCGTTTTTAGGCTGTGATGACAATCCAGGCCACAGCTAGGGGGCATGCCGAAAGGACAGAGCACATGACCTCCATGAAGGGAGCATCTGGGGATTCTGTTCTGATCAACCGGAATGGAGATGCTGACGACCTTGATGCAAGTGCCACTGTCATCCAGGCAGCGGCCCGAGCACACCATACCCGGGAGGAGATGCTTCAGAAGTGGGAGGGGTCTAACGGTAACGGCGACGTTCTACACAACAAGTCTGTACCTTCATAGATGGAAACCGGTTACCGACAGATTGCACAGCAATTATGCTCGATTTGGAGCCTGTTCTATTTCCCGCTGCCATTGCCAGTGTTTAGAAAGTCGTCATTCAACAAACGTCCGATGCCGAGGGGTTTCCACATGAGGGATGTCAAGGTAAATTGCCAGCAATTTTTAACAATTTTTGAACAGAGACAACTAGTTTTATTCAATTGTAGACAAGCTAAAATTTATTCAACTGGTGCAGTAAAACTGTTGCAAAATTGTCAACAAAAAGTAATGCCAAAGATAAATTTCACAATTCGAAATTCACATCTGGGTCTGGATTCGTTGCTGGAAATTGCACTTTGTTGTCCCCTTAGTAAAATCCATTATTTGATTCTGCTTGACATATCATGACAGCACTAACTTCCAGTCAATAGCTTAATTCTATAGTCATCAAACGGTTTCTGACATACATTCATCTGCAGTTGTAAATAAATATAGAATTCCTTTTATGTTATCAACAAAGCAGAATACCAAACCTGGCATCGGCTATCAATATAGTTAGAATTGTAGTGTTTTACCTCAAAATGTCGTCGATAATCTCACAAAGTATTCATAGATGCCAAACTATAGTGTACTGTAATTCATTCCGTTCTTGTTTCTTTTTTTAATGAGTGATTTCATTGATTTTGGGCATTAAATGCAAATTTTGCTTTGCTTTGAAATCTGCAGTAATTTATCACTATAACCTGTCAATTCAGAATTATCTCCACACGCAGTCAGCTTACAGTTTCACAAACGTGAAAATAAGTTAATTGACTTTCATGTCAGTTTAAATTTTGGTGTTGCTAAAAAAAATTTCTGAGGCTGTTATTTCCAGTTTAGTTTTTAAAATTAAAAGAAAGTTTTAATTGATTTTTCTTTTGGAGATCAAATTTAGACAACACGCATTTCCCCCAAATTGAGAATAATTTATGGTTATTAGTTCATATGTTTTGTCCAGATTTTCAAAGATTTATTTTCACAATTTTGCTGGGCTAATTTTCCTATGATATGTCATGTTAGAGACACAACGACTTGGTAAAAGTTACCCTTGCATATGGCTTTAATTTCAGGGGTGGCCGAGGTAAATAAAAAAAATCGCCTTTACAAATATCTGATGCTTTTATTGAAAAAAAATATTATCAGAAGTTATGTTATGGGGACCTCGCCGGTGTTACATTGAAAGTTTTTACATTCTCTATCACAGTAGAATTATTTTCCTCTTTTCAGTGACAAGAAAAAACCTGTCGAGTATAAGATAGCACGTGTGGCATAACTGCACATTTCCTTAGCACTGATTCATTAATCGGCTATTTCTCCTCTTCAGAATAGATGTTGGCAGCTGTCTTTTCACATAGTGATTTTTAAGTTATGCAGGCTCGGATCCAGCATGGCAGCATTGAGCTCGCAAGTGTAGGCAATAGTCAAGAAGTAGAGCTCTCCTGCCTTGACTCTTTCAACATAATACAGGTTTTCAGATCCCGATGTAAACAGTGACAGGCGGCCTAAATGGTAAATTCAAACAATTAGTTTACTTTGATAATGTGCTTTGCTAAATCCTACTTTATATTTGTGATATCCACCTACCTTTTCTAGGTTCTATGGTTCTATTGACGTCCTTATCAGATAGCACGAGCCTTCCTCCGGTGAAGTCCTCGCCGTATGTTCCCAAATTGACGATAGACGAGTAGTACCATGCTCCATAAAACGCCTAGGATCAGTAAAGGGTTCATAAAACGACAAAAGACTTGGTGTGAGTAATAGACTGGTTACCTTATCCGCATGAGGGTGCCAGTATTCATTACGGTCTCCCACCACCTCATCAGGAGTGATTCTCGTGATGACTAGGGGATAAGTTGGATACACTTTGTTAGGGTTGGCTCCAAATTCAAGAGTTATCCGGAGCTGAATGGTGCTCCTCACTCTCCTGAAAGACGAGTGTTAACTAACTATAAATTGATCGGTGATCACATTGATGGAAGCTAGATCACTTACGCTATTGCTGCAAAATCCTTCTTTGTGAATATGTTTTTGGCAGTAGGTAATCTAAAATTTATTTAGATATTAAGAGAACGATTTTTGAAAACAATTTGGCACCAAATTGTTTACCCCAAGTTCAAAATTTATTGTAGTTTATATTTTTCTCAGAAATGATAGCTTACTTGTAAATATTTACTGAAGTTCCACTCGACGATCTTAAAATTCCACTATGCAAATCGAGAGTGGAATACTAGAAATGCAAGGTAAAAATGTAGCGGTGAGTACGAACCAACTGTCCAACTGTGTTTAGTAATAACTACAGTGTATATAGGCTGTGCTAATCAATATATACTAATTAATTTCCACATTATCCAAATGATCCATACTCCACTGTCCAGCCTTGCCAGTTTGAATCCCTCTTTTGCAATTCTAAAATAATTTGAAAGTGATATTAACAATAACAAAGGCGTTTCAAAAGAGATGAGATGAACCCATCACCCTGAAGATGAGAAAGTAGAGCTAGTGCATAATAATGTTCAGGTGGTAACCCTGTACTGCTGGTTAAGATATTGTAACACTTGTCATGCAAAACCTATTGAGCGAGCATTATCTTAGGCTGTGTCAGCTACACTGTATGTCATTTTCCTAACGTGCGTATATTTATTGTGGGGTTTTTGAGTGCAAATTTTACAAACTTGTGGTAGAGGTGTTTGAATTCTTTCCTAAGCTGCATCCTTTTTTCTCCAAATTTGTTCACATTTTTCCAAATCAATGATAATTTCTGAGAAGCCTGATATATTCCTTTATTAATGTGCATTAATAATCGCCAAATGCATCTTAAATAATCGGCATGGTCATAATTTAAAATTCAAATCTCTTACCAACCTCTTACCTTAAATTGAAAAAAGTGCGCAAAACGTTTGCTTACGTTAATAATCTGTCCACATCATCCACAGCAAGCAATCCATCCATGACTACGCGACCACAGCGCCTCGGATCACACTCTGGATTTCAGAAATGGTGAAAATCACAGTAAAATAAAATTTTAGATATGACGAGATATGACGGTACGTACCCGGCCACTTTTTTCCATAGTCGCCTGAACAAACGACTTCGAAGCTTTTTCGGGAAACCAAATCTCCAGACTTTACAAACGCTTTTAATGGATCTTCTTTCACCAGGAGGCCCACGTAGGTGACTGCAGCAGCGGCCATAAGAAGCGCCAGTCGCCGGAAAAAATTGCGAACAAATTGTGACCGGGTGGTTGAAGTAGTGATTGCTTGCTGAGGAGGCGGCGGTGCATCTGAGCTGGAGCTGCCGTGGTAAAGAAAAGTGTGCTTTGTATAGCAATCCAGGAAGCCGTAATGTAACAATAGTTACAAATAGATATGGTTCAGATCAGCAGCCCCAGTTTAAGTTAATACTTTATTTACAAAAAGTCATTGCCATCCAAGGTGGCTTGCACGTAGTTATGCATCTAAAACCAACCAAGACTTTGACAATAGTTTAGTTATTAACACTATTTACTGTATCAAATTCCCTTAATTCTATGACTAGGAAATACAAATTATAGGGTTTTTAATGACCTAAAATATCTGCATAAGGCCTATACATGTATCATGTGTTCAACTACACTGTATCATGTGTTACTGTCACATTATTGGGTTTTGGGTCAAAGTACATGATTCCTCCGACGTATTTTCTTCGTATCAGTCTCTTCAGTATTGTATTTACCACTAAAATTCATTACTTTTGACTTATTTTTTGCAAATTATCGAAACTTTTTTGTATTAATTGTCCACTATACTTGATTACAGGCCTGCATGCACAGCTCAATGCTCATAGACAAGCAGGGAAGGGAATCATGGGATATACACGTACATGTCCTTCGCAATGCACTAGTGCCATGGACCTGCTCGAAATAAGGTAGTATTTCAATTTTGCACAAACATGCTCGCAAACAGAAGTGCTACAGTTTCAGGGGTGTCTATAGGCCTCATTTTCGATATTTTACCATTAAACCGTGTATTGCGAAGAAATTCATTTCGATTTGCTAACATATAATGTCTCTACCTGTTCGTGTTTCGTTCAATAGCCGTTTTAGGCGGCTTCGCTAATTTACGAAGTGGCATTTTGAAACTAAATTTCACTTTGCATAACCTGTGCAAACCTTCGTCTCGATGGACGGAAACCTTGTCGAGCCACGAACATTCTGCACAGATGCATGTATATGAACCTTCTCTGTCCTACAGTGTAGAATGATCATGAGTGTACTTTTGACTAACAAGTACTATATAATATTACAAGATATGTATAATACGATAACACCCCAGTGGAGTACTATACTGAAACTCAGATTTGCAGCCTTGGCAACATAGCCTGGGACTGGTTGGATTCTAGGTTGTAAAAGGTACGGAGTCTCATTCGGTCCATAGAATATCGAGTCTGGTACAGTGTATCAGCAAAATACTTGCTCATGAATCCCAAAAATGATTTCCAAAAAACTCATACACTTATAAATTGCCAAGCCCCAACCTTTTCATCATAAAAACTGTAATTTAGAGCCTTTTAGACGTAATTTTCATTTTGACTGTCTTCATTGACAGAATTCCATTACTATTGAAAAAGAACAATAGATATAATTGAAATGAATCACTAGCTATGTATGTTATACATTTTCTCGATTTTTGTATGTTATACATTTTCTCGATTTTATTCAGAAAATTGTATTTATTTACAATGATTGGCCGGAAATTGATGATTTATTAAATTTATAGGGATATCAGTGATGTCGTAGATCCAAGATACGACATCCAACTTTTGTCCCCAACGTATCGAATTGTACAATTTTTACGATTATAAATTAGGATGAAGTCAAATATTGAAAAGTAAGCCCATCTCACCTGCATTGTTATACATTTTATCGATTTCATTTAGAAAATTGTTTTTATTTACAATAGTTTGATAGATATTGATGATTTATTAAATTTATAGGGATACCGGTGATGTCGTAGACCCAAGATACGACATCCAACTT
>JAQFYZ010002370.1:0-17397 GCA_034695085.1 Cylindroiulus punctatus
CTAAAACACGAAACTGGGCTCGGTGGCAACGGCGATCATCCAACAGTCATTCAAACTGTTGGATGTTGAAATCATTCTAGGTAGAGAATGGAGCCTGACATGTCTGGTTGGGTTTAGAGGTCAACTCCCAACCATCTTCAATGAGAAAAACAAAATTCCCAAAATTTTCGTTTGCTGATTGTTTTTTTCGCTGTCCACAAAGGAATTAATGATTTCAAAGGCACATAGACCACCTAAACCAAGACCAAATCCGACCAGGCTCGTTTCCAGTTCTCTAAATGTGCACTTTACTCCACTTTATCCATCAGCAGGGTTTGTATTTGCCAAGGGAAAATTTTGCGTAAACTACAGGATGACCATGAAGTCCTAATGTCATTACATAAATTGCTATTTAATTTGGCCGCTGTCCCTGCTGTCATTTTGAAATACTGTACTGTACGTCCACTTCCTTTAGCGCCACCCCTCGCTACCCGGCCAGCAGGGGGCGCTTTCATGCTTTCACTCAGACGCATGTCACTTGCCGTCTTCCGTAATAACACTACGGTTCTTGCCGAATTCCGTAAACCTGATTTTTTTTTCACGCTGCTTCGACAGTTGTTGCAACGCGTTGATTTATGGGTAAAACATTTTTTCCCGTTCGCGACTGCCACCTGGCGACCGCTTAATTATGCGCCCAAAGCAAAGTAAAAAATGGTTGCTTGTTGATCTGCAGTTTGAAAAGTTGTTCCCCCGAGTTCCGATGGATACGTTCGCCAAGTTTTCGAGCCGTTAAAACTCAGTTCGTACTTTCGTCTTCGGTCAAAAGTAGCCAAGTAGTGAGCGCTTTCCAATACGCGAAATTGTTCGGAAAGTACAAGTAAAGTTGCTTTTGGCTTTTGTGCGGTCCAGCCAGAGTGTAACTGCCAAGGATCGATGGTGGGGTGAAAAAATGTGAACCACCGAGTTGGGACGAGATTAGGGGAGGTGAAGTGCGCCGTTCCTACAGTGCTGACGTCTGGAGTAGCTGGCATAGGAGATTCCCGGACTTTCAGTTTAACCTTTTGGTCGTTAATGGCCGCAAAATATTGATTTTCGGAGCGTGGTGAATGGCTGGGCTGGCTGCAGGAAAGGCGAGCCGCTCTCCGGCTTTATTTTGCAGTTTGTTGGAAAAGAGTGACGATTAAACAATGCGTGCTCCGCATTTCAGCAGGCTGGTGCAGCTGGGATTACCATTATTTTGAAGTTTGGTGCGGCCATGCCTCGGATGGACCGGGGATCGAAAATGGGCCGCTCTGTTTAATTTCTCTCAAGATCAACCATTGCGACCACGGCCACGGCACGGGGCGAGGGGGACAGGAGCATGGGCGACATCCTGCCCCAGAGGCGGCAGACCGTGATGGACCGTTTGCGGCGAAGGATCGAGCACTACAGGCGGCATCAGTCGGCCTGCCTGCCCCGCTACGAAAACAATTTGAACGGCCTGCTCGCCCAGCAGCACCAGGACACTTTGAATCTTCGAGATCGATATCTGGCTGCCAAGGCAAAAAAGGCCAGCAAGAAGGGGGACCACAAAAACAAAGACACCGCCCTGCACAACAATGTCGGCTTGACAGTAAGTCCCATCCGTGATTTTCTAAACGTCCCATCGCAAAAGTTGGCAGGAAATGATGTACACCACTTCTTGCACTTGGGAAAGAGGGAAATTCTCCGTGGAGTTGCTACAGAGGTGTTTTTGGCACTAGTCCTGGAGTTGCCAGGGAGTTTGGAAAGGCCTGGAAATTCAGGGAAATGCAACCAATCCATACGTGTACCCGTTAATCTATTTTGACGTAGATCTAGCTCATATTTCGTTAAACAAAAATCAAGAAATGACAAGCATTTACAATGAAAATGTCCTTGTAAGAAAATAATATGCTACGTTTACCTAACGTGTATATGACAAGGAAGAGGCTACTGACCTGCAGCGTACATTCAAATGTAAAACTAAAGCAGAGTTTTTTAAAATTTGAGTTAAAATGTATAACAGTACTAATGATCTTTCTCTTTTCTTGTATATGACAAGATTTGCATGCAAACTTTAACATATCTTAGGTCTGTTGCCTTCTGGGATGCCAGAACCAAAAGGGCGGGTTTCATACAATTGACAGTGGAAATTTCGACCTTATATTATCAGCCCGGACGTTCTCACTTTCCAGAAGGCAAGAGTGTTAAAGTTGTATGTAAAACGTCACTTAAAAGCTAAAATTTGTGTGATTTTTTTCGATTTGGATACTGTGACAAAACTTCATACAATATAGCCCTGCAGAATCGTCTGCGAGTTCAATTTTCAGTCTTTGTGGTCAGGAAAATTTGTTTGAAAATCAGGGGAAGTCCTCGAAGTTGACACGCTGATAGTCTACTTGTTTTAATACTCCAACACAAACGTTGAAGTGAACATACTGTACATGTAGCCTATCTGAAAAGAAACCAACAACATTGACGTATAAGACGTGTTGATGACAAGTACAGTGACTGTACACTACAGTGTATTGAAACTGAAATCTTTTAGGGAGACGTTCAAATATGTAATCACATTGTCGTGATTTTCAGAGACGCCTTAGTAATGACATATGTAGGGCCTATGCTAATCATTGACTGATAAAATTTTTAACTGAAAATTTTCAATCAGAATTGAGGCACAAATGATGTAGTTTTTTATACTAAAGCTCGGTTTAAAAAGACGTTCAAGGCGAAATTTTGTAAAGCACCGGATGACAAATGATGGAGAAGAGTTAAATATTTGCCTAGGCCATATACAGTAGAAAACATTACCGAACTGACAAATGCATCTTCAATAAGTTCTTACGAATCGCATGGTCGATTGCCCATATCCCCAAATAAATCTTAACGAAGGTTTGTTCTACCGGTTATTAACCTGGAATCGGGCTATTCTGGTGGTTATAATAAGATAGTAGGAAGCATGAAATGCACCGGGAAATATCCGGAAATTTATCGATTTCTAAATAAACATCCCTCTGATGTCAGCCATGTACAGTGTAGGGTCAAAAATTTCATGGCTCTGAATATCGATTCCTTAGCCCAACATATTGTTAGGCTCGGATGTCCTATCGGTATTGATGTTACTGGAATGTATCCCTAGCCTATAACCGATTGCACAATATCTTTTCATCAGACAGTACTAAAATGCTGTTGTAATTCGTTGTTTTCGAAATGAACAGAGAAATTTTGTCTTCTTATTTATGGCTGGTGACTAGATTTTGTGGCAGCTAATCAGTGACTAAAGTAGGCCGACATGTAATGTGTTTTTTCTTCAGATTTTAACTAAATTTTTTGTTGACCGTACATTGTTTACAGTACAGTAGGCTTATGGATTTTCTGAAACGACCTTATTTGTGGGTATTCAAACAGGTTGCATGTTTCCATGTGTGTCTTGACGCTTGTATTTGCAGCTGATAGCGTGTGCAACAGCTCCCAGATATTTTAGAGCAAACATATTGGTCTGTGTATTTTAAGGCCAATCCCATTTCCTTCCTTGGTTGTATTTGAAAATCACACAATTGTATTTAATTTACGATTTCTCGTCTCAATGTGTCTAATTTGAGACCTACATGAGTTTGGATCACACTTAGACTCACAATAAACATAATCATTTCGATCAAGCTAATTTATCCCCTGGAAACTGTCTGTGATTCTATGATCTATTACAATTATACATGGCTGTAGTTTTCTTAACTTGCCTGTCACCCATGGCGAAATTTTAAATTTTCCGCCCTGAGACTGAACAAATGTCCTCCTGCCTTAGCAAGGTCTAGTTCTGCAGATTCCAGGGTTGTGCCTCAAAATCCATGTCTAGGAATCAACAAGTTTTCATTTTCATTGATATGGGCGCACAACGTGACCTTTGCAGAAGATAAAAATGATTAGCGTATAGGCACACGTAGGCAACGTGGATGGGGAAGTTGGCTTCGTGAAGGGAACCGAGACACTTGTGTGTGCACAACAAGTATTGTAGGGCAGTGAAACTGCGCCATCTGCACATTTCCCCACTGATTACAATGGGGCCGAACGCATAAAGCTTTGCATCACTTACTTCCATGTGTGCACCTATACGTTGGCGACATATGCGCCTTTGTACCACTTTTAGGAAGCGAAATTGAACCTGCGATGGTGTTTTCAAGCCTTGGACTGGCCCCCACTCGATACCATGTATTTACTCAATGAAGCGTGCTGGAGCCACATTATTATTTTTATAAGATTATGCCATGTGTGGTTCTGGCTGATCGCTGTGCATCCTATAAAACGACCCAAAGTGGTCGACGACTCGTGAGGTTCCAGAGCAGTTGGTGGTGGTCATACAGTAACTAGAAGCAGAATTGCAATAGGATGAAATTCGACAGATGCTCCTATTAAACTACCAGCAGGGATCTGTTCCGTGATAAAGTCTCATCATGAGCCTTCGCGCTGTTCACTGGTTCATGCTGAGATTTGTGCCATGCGTAAAATCCTCGAACATTTTAGCATCTTCGATTTCGTGTGCTATAACATACCCATCAATTGAACTCGGAACCCTATCAGCAATGATATGCCATATGGTGTGGGACAGTGGGAGATAGGGTTTTATCGATGAACCCAATTTAGTTACATCTTCATTAAGGTAGATACCATCATCATTGTTAAATTGAATTTCTTGGTATATCATTACCGTACCAGACATTTATTCGGAATATTGTTACCGATGTCTCCATATTAGGTCAACTAGACCTTATGTGCAAATATTTTTAGCTACTTTGTAGGCAACGTACACTCGCCCATAAACAGTAACTACATGTATGTATCCTGTTTTTCTGAGGCTGAGTGATCTACGCCGAAGAAAAGGAAAGAAATGCTAATTGCACATTACTCTGATTTTAAAGTGCTACACGAGCTTATTCATTAAAAGACACTGAAAATGTGATTCCCGTGAACTGCTGGAGAATAACACGGAAACTACATGGTGGATTGGGGGTTATCAAATGAATCTTTGAAAAAATCATCGTATTAGTTCATGCGATAACATCTTAAAAATGCAATCTGATTAAGATACGATATTTCATATTATTGCTGAATAATTTTGATTGGCCAAGTTTATTGAACTCATGTTTTTTTTAGTACGGATCGCATTGTTAAGAGACATTGCAGTAGGCCTGTGCATACAGTTACATGTACATGTATACCTTAGGTGTGCCTAATGCATTTTGTTTTTCCAAATAATGTAATCCAAATTTTTCCAATGAATATTTTTCGGTGTGTTTAACTAAGAGGTCAAGGGTTTGATAGTCAATGAGGGTCGTGATGATTTCAGCCCAATTGTGACGAAATTGATGGTGTTAATCGGTCGTGCTAATGGATCTCTGCGCAAGGTATTATATAATAGCTAGCAGAGACAAACTTTAGTACTTTCGAAAACACTTGTAGGCCTATGCTAGCTTATTTTGAGGTTTGAAATGTGTAATCTGACCCCTCATACACGCAGTGGTAATTCCGTGATCGTGTTTAATATACAGTACGTGTACAGCTTTCATATCCAAAAGCTCAAATTGTTGTGAAAATGAAGACATCTTCTTTAACGACATGAAAACATGTTTATAAAATTTTTCTAAGTTTAAAAAAGCAATCTTAATAACTCTGTAGCTATAAAATGTGTTTTATGTATTATTAAGGCTTCGCTATATATTGCTGTTTGGCACAACTTGCCAGGTAAGCCGTCGCTGTTTGGCAAAAACTTGTATCGGTATAGGCGACTTGTTGACTGTTATTTTGGAATCATAAAACGGCCATTTTAGAAAGTGCAGGTAGTAATTATAGCCCACCATCTTATTTTGTGATTAAATTTGGAAAACTATAGCCTTGCACGCTATTCGTCGGTATAGTAGGTGTACTCTTGCCACGATGACCTTACTGAAAATGTGGATTCGCCTAACCCCTATTTATAATAAAGGTAGTCAAAAAAAAGTGTTTTTGTTGACCCGAGAAAGGGTGTAGCTTCAATATACATGTAGTTCATGCCCTGATACGACTTCTGTCCCTACAGTTCATGTTGAACGGTACTAGAGTTATGTTTTGATAATTTTTTTGCATTGCTGTGATTATCGCATAGGTTAGTAATGGGTTTATTGGGTGTGCAAATTTGAAATCCAGACCATAAAACATAGGTGGAGTGAGCAACATGTCGAACTAATTACACGCTGTACGCTACACCAATACGCGAATTCTTCACATGGCGACCTCTGCCTCGATGCCCTCGCAGGGGAGTAGGCTACTTTTATGGAATTTTTTGATTCTTTACCTGTAGGGCCTAAACCGAGTATGTTATTATGGGCATTGCACTTTATATGCAAGAAAAAACTGCCTTACCAGTTTTAAGAAGCTACATGTAGGTTACGATGTTTGTCATCCGACCCTTTTATTTAAAGCTCTTGCACATTCATTTTTGAAGTCGGTAGACTTAAGCGAACTAAATTTGTTTATGAGTTCAAAACTGGAAATTGACTAGATACCGAATTGGCAGTTCCAGTTTTTAATGTGGAATCTGAAATTGGTGGGGGGATTAGAGATAAATAAAAATCACTTTACACGGAAAATGAGGGAATTTAAATTGGTACGCCATACCTGTTCTTCTACGAAGCTGAAAAAATGGATCAAAAATCATGTACGAAATAAGAAGTAGGCCTTGAAATGCGTTGAAATTTAAAATAACATGAGCTGTAAATATCAAATAAAAACTGTGACAGTATTGCAGTATTGCATTTCCAGCATTTTTGGATATATGCATTAAGTCTGAAAACATTATTTGTTTTTACAGTTTATAATGTCCAATATGGACAACCGCCTTTAGCGATTGATCTTTAATACAGATTATCTCCAGATTTAATACGGAACATGCTTTTATGGGTGTGTGGACAGGGCCGCTTAGCGCTGTTTTCAAGATATTCATAAGCAGGTTGATAAACTGAATCGATACAGCTATTTGAAAGATAATTAAGTCATAGTGAAGTTGTCATGTAGGCTACATGTACATGTATGTTTTCCTAAGGCGCTTCATGCATATTTTCCCTTTGATAATGGGTGATCATGAGCTAACTTTATTCTATTAATCTATTATGAACGTGATTGTTAATTACATTATACACGTTGCAATATGAAGATTTCGTTCGTTGCAAAAGGGTTTCCTGTGAAAAGTTTTTTGTCTGCAGGGCGTCGTTTAACCTATTTATCTGCTTCGCTGGCATATTGTAAGGATAATTTTGAAGAAGCTGCATTTATAATAATAAATATAAAATTAAGCACGCACTGGATAACAATGCCTCATCTATTGATGTTTGTTGGGAATGTTAAAAGGTCAAGACGGGCGAACTCGACTGTATTTAGTCAGTGGGATATGTCTCGTTGTGGACATTCTTGGCATTTCATTATGGCAGATCATTAGTCATGTCTTTCTTTGGTGCACATCCACCCAATGTGCTGAATTGAGATATCATACAGGATCACTTTACAGGGAACGGATTTCATATTGCAGGGGAACTGATTCATGTTTCCAAAAATCAGCCAAGTTGCATCCAAGAATAGACCGAGGTATACATGCACAATTAGAAAGCACTCCGGTTATATGCGTGGCTATATAGAACGTATTCGCATATTGATAATCCAAGAATGACAACCGAAATTTTGAGACATCAGATAGGAAATGAAGATGATTCATGAGTTTTAAGCTTACATTTTATACACGTACATGTACATGTGTTCCTTTTAGTCATGACTAAACGAATAACAATTCCGAGACGTTTAAAAGGAGATGTTTAGACTAGTAACTGATGTGTGCATATACAATTTTTTTTAAAAAGAAAATGAGCGAAATATGTCTTTGATATGCTTTTGAAGTTGTTTCGAATTACATGTAGGGTCTATGTAATTTAGGAAATGATTAATTTTCGAGTTTTGAAAGAATTTAAATGTTGAAGCTTGCCATGTAGAAATGGTAAAGATTATAACCTTTTTAACGTCTGGTTGTTTTCCAATGAGAGAAAAAGTTACATGAAATGTTTCTTGTTATGAGTAAAATTAAATTTTCTGACAATTCAAATTACATCATTTAAATTTGAATAACTTTCTTTAAATCGCGAGTGTCATTATTTAGTGGAAACTCCATGTTGGCATTGTGCTTTATGTAAATGTCGACCTACTGTACACTAGAGAGGAAGAGTGTGTACAAAATTGCACGTGCATACCTAGACTTAGAACATATTTTATCCATGGCATGCTCCTCGTTCCATGGCATTACCTTCGTAATAACGCTTACTGTAATTACAATTACTGGGTAGGGCCTCATGATAATTACAACATTAATTTTAAGACCTCCTACAACTATCGTATGCTGTTACATTAAAACACGTGTTTTGTTGTTAATTTCAGAAGCCGAAAAGAGCCGGTGACAGCACACCTTCTCCCCATGGTATACTCAACAGAAACGCCGAAGAATCTGATCGTCACAGCAAGCTCGGCTGTTCGACTTCTTCCAACAACCAAGGTTTGGATCAAGGTCTAACCCAGTTCTCCGTGGAAATTGTGCAGCAGTTCACCAGCCCAGGCTCTAATCAAGGGCAGCAAATCCAAACCAACGTAACGGTGACTACCGTGGCTGGCAACATCAAGACTTCGGATTCTCCAGTGCCGAACAACGGTGGCAATGCCACGAGCGTTCACACTACCTCAACGTCTTTATCCAACCTGAAGCCGACGAGCAACGATAAGCTCGCCGAAGAATCCAATGTCAACGGGGATAAAACAATCAACAGCAATCTGTTGAGTAACCACATCGAATGCAAACAAGAACCAGAGCTGGATAGGGAGTCGTGCGGCACCGATTTAGATAACTCTAACCACGATATGCATTCTTTTGCCGATCCTTCGCAGTTCGATCTGATCAGCTCCTTCGATCCGAAGTCCATCGAAGACATCATTGACGGACTGAGCACGGAGGATATCGATTTCAAAGAGCTGGAAACGTATTGCCGCAACGAAGACTACTACGAGAATTTGAACGATGTCTCCAAACCCGACGGAGACTTCCACTCCGGTCAACCGATGCCTTCCCAGAATCTTGGCGGTCAACCTCTGTCTTTCGCCACGGCCATCAACCAGTCGGGATCCCACCTGTTTGGTGGCGGAGGCGGAAACGTCACCAATACCTCAGAAGCGGCGACGATAAATGCCCTTTCGAACATGAATCCAATGAATCCGACTCGGGTGCCTTCCTATTCTGCTACCCTGGGCTTGGACTTCCCCAAGGAGTCCAGCCCTGCGGCGCAGACGCTGAAGCAGATGGCCGAACAGCATCAGAGCATGCAGCAACAGCATCAGCATCTGGGAATGGGAATGAATTCCAGTTCCCCGTTCGCTTCCGATTACGGCCTCGGCTCTGGCTCGCAGTACGCCAGCAGTCCCATGGACTTCTTGAACTCTTCAGGTAACGGTAGCTTCATGAACAAGAGTTCGCCGAACTCCATGTTTCCCTTCGGCTCCGGCTCACTTTCTTCCATAAACAATTCCATGCTGAAGCCCGATGCAATGTTCAGGCCCACGCAGAGGTTGGGCTTGAACCACCACCCCAATCACTTGGAGGTCCACAAGCCGCAAATTCCTCAGCCGCTGCAGAGGCTGGGCAACGTGGACCAGAAATCCACGCTAGGTCACAGCCCGGGCCACAGTCCCAGCTCTGGGCAACCTTCTTCCATGACTGCTGCTGGCCACAGTCCCAGCCCCGGCTCGGGACCCAACCAGACGTCCAGTTCGACCCCAACGGGCATGACCAACAACAGCACTCTGAACTTCGGGGCCACGAAACCTTTATCCCATTTCGGCGCTGACCAGCAGACGCCGGTCAACACACCCAGCCCGAACCCGAGCATGCAACAAATGCCGGCTGTTGGACAGTACATTCGCAGCAATGGACCACCGCCTTCGCAGCAGCCACCACCCCCGCAGCAACAGCCAACCGCTCAACCGCCACCACCTCAGCGCCAGCAGTACATGAACATGGCACCAACTGCGCGATTGCAGGCTTCCCAGAATCAGCAAATGCACGTCTCGCAGAATGGCCAGCAACTTCAGGTAAGACTGCTTATGCATTTGCTCATCCATTTCCTTTTTTCGATTTTCAACGTGCTGTACTTGCTATAAGGATAATGCAAAACAAATTCCATCCAATGGTTGCCAGGCAGAAGTACATCTCTCAAAGAGCCTCTTTGGACGAAACCTAATATTTCACCCAGCAGACCACCTCCTAATGTACGTGCTGTACTGTTAACTTTTGAATTCGTTTGCATCGCACCATAAACTTTGAAACGTGGCTGTGGCATTAATTTAAACTGTTTGGTATGATGATGAGAGTTTACAATCACATTGGAAGTTAACTGAATGGGTGCTGTGACCCGGATATGCAAACAGGGCAGCTTCTGCGTTAGGGCGCCTATGTTGCACATTGTCGCTTTTCTGTTTCAAACATGGTCGTTGGTGAATTTGGATGTGATAAACTAATCTGTTAGTGATTTTCGTGTGAAAACAGGATGTGGGTAGCTTTCTATCAATGGGGACATTTTACCTACCGGAGTATGCCTATACGTGTATAGAATCTACATTGATGCAAATTTTCCATTTAAAACAGAACGTTACTTTCTTCTGTATACGTTGTACGCCTTAACAGTGTAAAATCACATTGGAATGTAGGTGCTATTTCAATTGTCCTTAATTCATTTATTTACTTATGTTTAAAACCAACAGGCCAACTAAATTTGAATATAAATATTTCGATGCGCATTTTGCCATTTTTCGCAGACGTTCTCAAATGGCTATAAATCGCTCGTCCTGTAATATGTTCATTTATATTATGTAATTTGGCAATTTACATGTACTGTAGTTACATGTAGTTCATGTAGTCTGATGAGCTGCACTTTCTCAATCGTGTTATTTATTGAAAAATAGGGGAGAGGATTTGTCTACGATACATTTCTTGCAAATGTGAGACTTAATTAAGGTTTGGTGAGGATCGACGTCGTTGTAGATGACTCCTGGCACGTATTCTGGCATCAGTTATGACACGTAACTTCATTTGATGGCATTGTTCAATGCCCCTTAAGTGGCGCTGATGCCACTTTGTTTAGCCCGATGCATTAGGTTATAATCGATAATATGTCATTATTATATGAGTCGCGTTCGCTGGCGGCAACTGTGATTCTAATCACGGTTGCTGGAAGCGGAAAACGAGCAGAAATCTTTTTTTCCGAGATTACCTTATATGAAGTGACCAAGCTGGACACCTAGCCTCGCATCATAGACGCATAGACAGATAGAGCTGGCTTTTGGCAGTATTGGGATTTTCTGATCGCACTGCCAGGCTCGCGCAATTTTGTCAGAATATTGAAAACTTTACACATCCTCCATCAAGGTTGCTAGCCGCATCATGGGCACTATAACCCTCAAGAGCGACTGACAAAGATTCATACCCTAATCCGCTTTACGGCTTGGAATTTTAGCTCAGGTTTTGCAACAAGGTGTATATCTGTCTCCCAATGTTAAGAGCAGAACTAAACTGAAGACTTGAAGTGGTTTAATTTTTTGGAAAACCGTCCTTGTCTTGCCTTATAGGTAGGCACTGCATCATCCATTCCATAGATCAAGTTGAGCCAATGCAAGTTGAGCCAAATCTCCTTGCAAATCATTTGGAATTGGGTATGACTTTTGTGCCGCAAGCATGATAGGCGAAAATGAAATATGGGGAATAAAGCGTAAACAGTTTAATAAGATTCACATTGTACGAATTATGTTTGCGTTATTAACTTACTCTGGTTAGCCCTTGTCAAGTATAATTTCCAATATGCACTGGGTGAGTCAACTCAAAAAGATGTTACTGCAGGACTACCACTTATTTAAGTTTCCTTGTTATAACATCCTTGAAATTTATTCCTGACTACAAAGATGAAACCTAAGCCTCCTTTCTTCCAAACAACAGTCGCCATATTTGAGTCTGGCACGTACAGGATAAATTTATATGATGTTGTCTTGCCACATGTAAGTTGTAACATTTTTTTAATTCGCCCTGAAGACTAACCCAGGGTGACCACACTACCTGTAAAACAGAAATGTGGAAAAATCAGCGAGACCCATTGGTTTGGTGGACTTTTTCCTTCTCAGAAATGAACAAGAATACGTGCTCTCAAATCTTTATAAGAAACCAAAATTTTTAAAGGAGCGTAATGAACTGGAGATGTAATCTCTGGATATATTTAATGATAATATGAGTCCATTGGAGGGTTAGTAATTTTGCTAAACTTTTTTAAAATGTAGTATATTAAGAGTAAAAAGGTAATTGATGTGTGTGGCCCCAGTCATGGTGTCATTAAGGCATATTTCAACCCCGCTTCAGTAGTAACATAAGTAAAATAATACATCAAAAAATTCTAATTTACAAGAGAAACAACTTTGTAAATACATGTAAGTTTTCCATAACGCATCGTGAACTGTTTCGGATGTGACAAATGTGCCAATTACTAATCCAGTGATAACTTTGGGGTTTTAAAATGTTTTTTCGGAAGATAGAAATAATTTCGCTTGACTAAGTACTGCCTTAAACCGGCCATTTACAAATTAATGCAAGTAGATGTTCATTGGTTTTAAACAAGAGCCTATTTTAGGTCATCTTCGCCTTCTTTTGATTCCATTACGGGTAAACATAATCTAAGCTTACATGTACTGTGTACATTTAAATTCCGAACATTATTTCAACTTTGCTAGATTTTACGAGGGCCACGGTTCTTCCTTTTGTACAGTCAAGATTCGTTTATGGTCCTCAGTCATAATTGTCCTCGCACGCCTGGTGTCGCTGCAATAATAGCACTTTAAATACGTAAATTCCCATATTACATCGTAAAACGCGTGGCACAAACGCGGAATGCAGTCTTACAATACATTAAAATAGTTGCCTGGAATGCGTATGATGGAGTTGGATGATTTTGGTATTTAGCCCGTGTATACATTTTAATTTAAGATCTCCCAGAATTAACTTTTATTTATTTTTATTTCCAATCTGTCGCACTTGCCCATTTGCAATACAAGTACATTAATTGAAAACTTCGCACGAATAACGTTATAACCAACAATAAGATGGGCTGATGAGTTACATAGAAATTAATTAAAATGCATGGAAACATAAACGAAATTTGTTGCAAAACTGGATGACAGATATATTCGCCTCCAAAAGCAATGATGAGATCGCTTTGGAGACCCCTCCATCTAAATGATGGCGTAATACTCGAACGTTCCCAAATCACTTTAGTGGTCTATCACTGTGTGGATGTCATTGCACTACACTTAATATTTTTTTTCTGGCTTTGTTGCTTTTAAAATTAATTTGGTTTGTTAATTAGCTACCTTCATGAACTGCCAATTAATGTTTTGTAATTGCACAACTTAAGGAGAAGAACAAATTTTAAGAAGATGTGTACTAGATAATTGATGGATGCCATTTCAGAGCTTGAGCGCATTTGCCGTACATGTACATGTACTTGTACATATTTGTCATTTAAGATTAAATCAATTCACGATCGAAATTAGAGCTAACAAGCTAAAAGCTCGAGGTTATTACATCATGTTTTAAAAGCAAAGTTTCATGCTTTAAGATAGGCATACCAACGATAAAGATAACATTTTTGTTGCTGCTTGTGCACATCAACATTAGCATTTCGGGCCTAAAATGCTTTTAAGCGTCCTTCTTAACAGTAAAACGTTTCTCCGACGGTTGAATTTGGGACATTAATTATCTTCATAGATATACATGTACATGTAGGCTCTTATGACTAAATGCTCACAAAGTTAAATTTAAAAAGTTGAAGGCTACCGTGGGAAATTACTTGGCAAAAAGAATCGTATAGACAAGAGACACTAATGTGTACGCCTAAGCAGTACAGTTCAAAGATACAGTAGTTGAGCACCTGTACCGAGTTTAAACCTGCAGATGTACACGGTGACTACCAACTGGGAAAACCTGAAAAACTACTTATTCTTAAACATACATGTGCTTGTTCAATAAAATTCTGAAATGGCCTGATAAACAATTCCACCATTCCTTATGCATTAATGATTCCTATTATCATTATAAAAAGTTTGGCTATTTAATCGTTACATTTTTTTAACCTGGAGAAAATTTGAAAATGACTATAGAAAATCTCTGGAAAACTTTAGGAAGTTTGTTTTTAGAAATTATTTAATACGCATACTGCAAACTGTTATGTTCTGTTGAAGAAGCAAACAGGATGGCATCTCCTGTTGCACGTAGACTGGCAGTGATTGCCTGACGTATTAGCAGCAGAATAAAGTAATGACATTTTAAGGTTATGATAAACACGAGGGAAAAAAAGGATAAATTGTGCACATTTCGAACGGGGCAAGCTCCGTAATCCATCCAAATCTTCTTATACATTGTGTAAAGTTTCATTCACTTTTTATTCGAGAGATTACTCGTAACTTAGATTTGACTTCACTTCGTTAAAAATTAAAATATGTTTGTCCTGTTAATAATTAACACCTATAACACTTAATTTCAGTTTCTGAATTTCAAATACAAACAACATTGAAATGGGATACAGTGAGATTCCTTGACCACTCATATTTTACTATGCGATGCTCTGAATACGTTTATTTTTAGTTTATGTAATGTTTGCCAAGCCCGCCCATTGGTTACTTGTCGAAGCTAATTTCAAATGTTTACTTCATGCAAATATGGCTGTGAGATTTATTGTAACAGGGCCTCTTGCCATATGGGAATTTGATATGATACAGATGCTTAATTATTGCGTTTTTGCTCTACCGTATGCAACGTCCTTGAAGTTAACGTTTCTTGGTGGTGGTCTTTATTAGAAATGATTCTTGAAAATGCTAGCTGTAATGTATATAGACCTAGCTATGCGGATGGCCATCATGTTAATGCGCTATATGTTCGCTCCACGATGGACACCGGCCGGCTTTCGGCCATTGTGCGAAATTGGTTTTATACTTTCCAATATCTATACAGTACTATGAATTTGCTACTGCTGCGTGGGTCCATTTGGTGGTAGCAATTTGCCACATGCGTGGATGCCTGTTAATTGTCTTGTACCCACATGGCGGTAAGTACTGTCCATGGCTGGATTGACACATCATTTATACGTCTGATTGAAATCGGGAGTTAACGAAATCTGGACGATGACCATTTACGGAATTTATGAGGATCTTCAAAGCACGTCATAAATTTTATAACGGCTGCAGAAGAAAATTTGCTATTACTGCTTGGGCCTGCGGAGTATATAGGGATGCGGGTTTTATGAATGCTGTATGGAGCATCTTATAATCGTTGATTTCCTTCTGATTGCGACGTTATTTCATGGAGAAATCCATGAGTCATTTTTGTGCTGCACTGGATTATAAACACAGGCATTGTGTTCTTATTTGTTAGCAACTCAAAGACTTTTGACATGTATTGCAATTTTAAAGACTTCATACAGTGCACTCGCAAACTATACTGCATATTTATACTTTTTTTCCATGCTATCATTAATTTTAACCGAGATGGAGAAGGTAAAAATGATACTTTTCTTAGTCAGGATAATAGTTTCCCCGATAAGCTTTTCTCCTAATTTTGATTCCCAAAAATTGGCTGCACCGGTATAACCTTGCCTGGATGGCAGTTTTCTATATTTTCTTTCAAATGATAGACTACATTGTGACATTTCTTTCTCTTTAATGCGTTTAATCCTGCTTGAGTCGAAGCCAAATATAAATATAAAGTTTTTGGCTTTGAAGAATTTCGTTTGTTGTTTCTACGCGTTCGAAACCGTGTATGCCACCGCTCGATCACTGTGTCAATGATGAAGCACATTTTGTAACGAGGATTTTGTTTAGTTAACCCATGAGCAATGAATCGGGATTTTTATGATCGCGAAATCTTAAACCGTATACATCTGCTTGCATTTCTTGATGATATACATGTACATGTATATATGGAATCCCACATATCTTCACGTGTCCCGCACATTGTCCACGTGCATGCATAAAATACACGAACTATGCCAGTATCGAAATATTTGGACGTAGGCCCGTCCTGTGTTGTGACAAGTTCGTTTGTTCAGAAGAAGAAATGCATATCAAAAACCTATATTGCATTCCGTCGTAAACGCTGCACATTGATGCCGTGCAGCTTTGTATTCAAATCAATTGAAGGCCTGGGCATAACAATTCATCCTGTGGTCAATACTTTCGACTTACACGTATTTTGGCTACTTATGAGGACAATGGATCGGCGATCCATACGTCGAATGGCCCATCAAATGTACGGCTAGGACATTCCATTTCTGTTTATGTCATATAAACACGCAACTGGCTCTCTTTGTGGCTGATAGTAAGTCACGGGTATAGGCATATATATTGGTTTGGTACGGTATATAAAGTGGCGCACTGAGAATTTCGTTCTCTATCCAGCTGACTTTCCCCACCGACTGACTCTCTGTTAGGTCTTTTAATATTGGAGAAAAAGAAAGGCAAATGGCTTTCAAAACGCGCTTGTGGACGAAGGTTATCAATGGCCGACTGAGAGATTGCCTGTATGTCAATCGTTGAGCTTTTCTCAGGAGTGAAAAAAAAACTAGTGGCGACAGCATCTATGACATGTCGAGTTGCGAGGATTGCTCGTTGGATATTTTACTGGGGCTGTCAAATCGCATATCCACGCCGGGTTATAGCCCATATTTATGCGTGAACGTCTGAATGAATAGACCGGAAGATAAAAGGTGCGTGACAACATTTGCGCAAGGGGCCGTGGCTCTTCGGTCCAAGAAGAAACGATTTTCGAAGATATGCACTTGACTATAAAGCACATTCGTGGACGGCCTTCTGTAGGAAGGGGTGGTTGCAACACGACTCAATCCATATTCGTCTTGGAAGTCAACTGCCATTGCTGGGTGAATTCGGTGTAGTGGTCACTGGTTCAAAAGAAACTCACAATGGTTTCAAAGTTCCATCTGAAAAACGTTGCAAAAATTGGACGATGGACTACATGGGGAGGGGTCCAATTCAGGCCCCGAGCATATGTGAAACCTTTCTGTAACGACCACTCAGCAGTGACTTAATTGCATAGTTGTGTAATAACAGGCCCTTTCATATTTCACACATTACAGATTTCAACAGCAAAATAGATAAGGGAAGGGGGAAGAAAAGAAGGGGACATTTTCGTTGCATTACAGCTCAGCTATAGTCGTCTCGGCAAAAGAACGAAAATTTGTACAGCCAATCAGAGAGATTCGGCTTATCGACGTACTGTTTCAGGAGTTTCAGCGGTAAGAGGAAAATGGCTGCCAT
>JAQFYZ010002371.1:0-17375 GCA_034695085.1 Cylindroiulus punctatus
TCACTGCCGTACGTGACCGCAGGGACCCCGACACACTTCCACACCCCCCGAATTATGTCATATTGTGAGAAAGATTGTGCAAGTAAACTTGGGAACGTGTTGATAGAGGGCGCCACCTACATCAGCTGTATTCAGGAGAAATATGACTATATAATCATCAATCTATGGCAAATCATCATAAATAACGGTAATTTTCCGAATAAATACGATAAAACGTTTAATTTTTCAGTTGAGATCACCTTACTCGTTGATCCTAGTTTTCATAACGTGTGCATAACGTAACGTTATCCGGGCGTGAACTACATGTACATATTAGTAGGAGCATGATCGCACACCGATGAAATATGGGCGACAACGTTCAAAGATTTCCTTACTGCGTTGTATGGACTCCTATTCCGTTACTAACGTAAGTTAGGGCGTATTTTTGAATTTCGATAACATCAGAAATACTGAACTTATAATTGTACCCATCCAAATTCGCACTGGTGATGTAATGCATGGAATCGGGAGACTTCACTGTCATGTTGCGATGACTGTTTCCTTTTCAGATGGTTATTTCCAATAATCGGTCACATGGGAATTTGTACATCGGCCGGCGTCATACGAGATTTTGCTGGACCGTACTTTGTATCTGTAAGACCAGTTTTGTATCATTACAAAACTAAGCTAGTGAAGCAATTGTCACGCTAGGGGCAATTATTTTTTGTTACAGTATACTTGGCATGCAAATTTCATTCACTATAGAAGTTTGATTTCAGGAAGACAACATGGCATTTGGAAATCCTACAAAGTAATTGACTTTGCAATTGCAGTTCTCCAGGCCAGGAGCAGCGATTACAATATTTCATCACTTGGATGGGAAAATATGGTCGAGAATCTCGTCCCCATCTTTGTGGCATTGATTGCACATGTACATGTATATTGTGCGCCTCATGTCCATGGGGGCTGCAACCCCCTTTGACTCTTGCCGTCCCCCACACTAGGTGGGGGAATCTTCAGGAGAGAAAAACTTTTGACTCAACGATGCAAAACATATGGTGGTGTCTATGCAGATAGGTTCAAATAGACCCTAACATTCCAAAATTTAAGAAAAGGAAATACTCTTTATGAGGCGTTTGATATGACGTACATTTCTTTGCTGCTCCTGGTCTAGATCCCCTACCCGACTTATTTCATGGCAGTTTTCCTTTTCGTTCTTATACACTGTATTATTGAAATTTTTACAAGATTTTGGCGTCTTAAACCATCGAAAGCAGATAACGGGCAAGCAGGGTGGGATAATGCTGTATTAGAGGCATCAGAAAAGTACAAAGGTCGTATGGTTAGTAAATCTAGGTGCATTGGGTCACTACAAATTTCAGAAATAGAATGTTCATACAATGCATCGCAAATACCATTGTTTTTCAGCATAATCTATTTTGTGACAACTGTCATTCACATGTTGCCTGTGCACTGAATATGATGAATTACGATGGTTTAAACTCATGGAACATGGTCAGACTCTGCTTTCTGATGCTTGTTCATGGTAAATATGTAAGGTATGCAGAACATAAATATACTTGCAGCATATTTTTCTGCTTCTTCCTAAAATAACATTTTTTTGCAGTTTCTGGGCTATTGTGAAGACGTGGTTGCCATTCGTGCTTCTTGTCACGTGTATCATGATTTTCATCCTTGTTTTTGGATGAATCCTTTTCCTGTAAAATACTGTAATTACCTTATATGAATGCATTGATGTAAATACATGTATTTATTACATGTTATAAAATTTTAACGTTTGAACCAAAGGCTATTTATTGAGCTTATTTTAACGGTTTATTAGTGCCAACGATTGCTGTCAAAACTGGTCATAAAAATATAATACAACCCAAAACGAAAGCCTATGCCCACCATTCGTTACGTATGTTTAAACTAATAGCCATAAAAGTTAAAGTCAAAAATAAGTTTAGAAATTTTTGAGTATAGAGGTTTTCGTTTTTGCTTTCAAATGTGCATAGGATTTTGTTTTACGTTGATTTTACCTATGATCTCCTTAGTAAATCAAGGAGAAGATAACTTACAGTAGGGTATTAGGTGTGAGGCCCAGTGAAATTTGAAGACTAAGGACTAACCTTATCAGTACAGTGTACATGATTGATACCAAACCATGTCTGGATAACACCACTGCCACAGTCAGCAACTACAAAATTCCAGAAGGATGCAATGCTCAAAAATTAGTTTTGGTATACATGCAATGCCTGGCGCAATGGCTTTTGGTTAACATGAACTAGGTTGAGAGCACTTGCTTTTAATCTTAATTGCATACAATGCTTGATAAAGCAAGCAGCTGGTAGCAGAGCTAAACAGGATATGCAAAGTTTAAATACTGCATTGTGATTTTATTAAAAGAATTGCTGTTATAACTAACATACTGAACAATTTCATCATATCAAAATAGCAAATCTTCATCAAATCCTGTTTTGGGTGATCAAGTAAACAAGATCATTTTATAACCACATATCAACTGAAATTGTAATAATTATGTATCACTTTTCAAGTTAAAATTTGTTTACATTTGCCACTAGTATTTTTCCGTGATGTTTATGAAAGGCTGGCAATGAAAACTAAGTGAGTTTTTTCACTAACAGTTAACTTTCAGTGGGAGAAATTCCCAATTATTTAGTTTAGTGTCAGCATAGCACCCCTTCTCCACAATTACACCTAGCAAATTTCTCTTCAACTTAATTTATTATCCTTTACATGATTGCCGACACCGGCATCGTCGTTTATGCTAATATTTAATGGCAATGAGGCCTCTTTGCTAGTCACTGTGCTATCATTATTTGTGTCCATAACATCCACTGTTGATTCTAACTCATCGTCATCTTCATCGGTATCATTTGCCACTTGTTCTTCCACTTGCACAGGATTCGAAGTGGCATTGGTGGGAGATGATGCCAAACTAGGGGTATTGGTATACATGGGAAGATTACTGATGTCAACATCACATGAAACTGGGGGCCATTCAGGTGTGTTCATTATTTCGTATTCCACTTTTTTGTGTTCGCTTTTGGGTTGTAAGGATTTACATCTGTTGTTAAGCAACTTAAATACCAAAAGATTGACAAAAAAATGCTGAAAAGAAAAACTGTATCAATAATTGCAGCACACAACACTATTTCTAGAAATGTAAGAAAACATGCAACAACACAGTCATGGCTTTAGGGTGGTAATGAAAACGCAAAACATTATCAATGCCAATAATTAATGAATGTTTTACCTCAATCATCATACAAATTATAAAATTCACAGCTGCGAATGCGATCATCAGCCACCGAAACAACATGTAAGGTGGCAAAACCAGCTGAAAGTGAAGTATAACGTCTCAGTAAATGTACTTAAATAAAAACATTGTTAAATACACAATGTTTACCTGCAGAAGATTCCTTAACCAATCGAAAGGATATATGACTACGTATGTAGTGATCAGCGTCATTGAAATCAAACTGCCCAGGAGCCACCCTAAACATAAAAAAGTTAACATAGAACGACCAAAACAATTTTTTTTAGATGAAAGAGCGGTTGACATACTGTTAGAAAATATATTTTTTCTGTATGGTGCCCCTTTTGCAAAGCAGATCACCAGGGTAATGTATTGAAAGCTGGAAACTGTAAACACCGCATAATTTTGGTAGCAACCAAGAAAATGATCTTCTTCATCTCTGATAAAGGGTGTAAACCTATAAAACAATACAAAAATAAACATGTTAAAACAATAATTCAAACAGTAATTTTTGAATTCAGGTGTCTATTTCATTTTAGATTCTCTCTAAGTTTGATAGTACATCTTCCTTCATCCAATATTTGTTGATACATTGTCTGCAATCAGGGCTGGACTGGGAGCATATTTAGACATGGGAATAGCACTGAAAATGTAGGCTCAATCACACAATGATGGTCCACAGAGAAACATACTGTAACCAGGCAGCCCAGTCTAGCCCTGTAGGCGACCCAGTTTATCCAGTCCCTGGTAATTGGAAGACTTGTCTTACAATGAGTAATTCGTTCATAGTTTACCTGACCATCACTGTGATATGTCCATTATACAGGGTGTTTGGATATTTGTGACAAATATTTTTAGGGCCGATTACCTACATGAAAACAAACAAAAAGAGTTCTAATAAACATGCGTCCAAATCCGCTTCGTTTTGGTGTTACCCCCCGCCAAATGTTGCAGCCGAACCCTGATGTTGGCTGCATTCGTGCTTGACGAATACCATAAAATCCAGACCGGGTGACAACTACTGTCAGTGAATGACCTCTAGGAAAGACCTACTTCGTTTGTCACACACCGAGTGGGGGGCACAAGATTGTATGGAGGTTTCGTGGTTTTCGTCTAGCACGCATGCAGTCAACATCAGGGGTACACTACAACATTTGGCGGGGGGTAAGTCCAAAACGAAGTGGATTTGGACACATGTACATGTACATTCTGACGTTGCTTGTTTTGATGTAGGGAATCGGCCGTAAAAATATTTGATACCAATATCCGAACATCCTGTATAAAAAAATTGGGTGCAATTGTACCAAGGTTGTTGCTGAACAAAAACGTAAGCGTATGCTTGAAATCCTATAATGACGATCATCTGAGAGCATATTGAAGCCAATGGGGTCAGGCTAATCAGACTAGATGGTGGTGGTTGCTTGGCAAGCTCTGAATGTGCTTCAGTTCGCCCAACTAAAGCATAGGTAAAAAAACGAAGATATTGATAATTTATCAAATGGTAAAAATAGATTAACTGAACTTGACTGGCAACATACAAACGGCAGCAAAAAAAGTAATTAGGAATAGATCAATATACAGGAACTCAAAATCCGTCAGGTTTGACCCAATCTGAAGAAATAAAGTGAGAATGAATTATGACTTTTTGCCAAATACAAAAAGTTTTCAAAACTGTTTCCATAATCATATTTCCAAACTTGCCGAGTACAAAGTCAGAACCGAGCAGAATTGTGTGAGACTGTAGCAGGCCATATATTTAAAAATTCCAAAGCTTGTAGTCATTGCAGCTCGCCCTTCCCTAAAAAAAATTCCTTTTGAGTAAAACCCAAGTCGATGGATGGAGCTCATAGACAAAATAAGCAAATATGCAATCAAAAATGTCATCAAGAACACACCTGATTAGTGTTGGTACACAGGAAATATTGGGAGTTTTTGAAGTAAATGGGGAAGCCACTGATGCTTCAGCTTCTGATAATGAAATACCAGCATGTGCAGTCTTTAATGCCTGCAAAATGAAATTCACAATTAGAAAGACAAGTCGTTATAAACGATAAAACTGCATTATTGTGGTAGTATACCTACTCCACAATCGTTAGCCCCATCCCCGCACATTGCCACATAGTAACTATAAAGATTGCAAACATGTATTAGCCAAAAATTACAACTTTAAAAATCAAAGTAAAAACAACAACCAATTACCCCAATTCCTGAAACTGTTCGATTAACTGCTGCTTTTGATCCGGTGACATGCGAGCGAATACAGTACCACGAACAATAAGCTAAACAACAATCCAATCCAGTATTTTTGAATTAGCAATGTAAATATTTCCAGACAAAACAAGGTTTTATGCAATACTTCCTTTCAGCATATACATGAATATTCCATGTAGGAAATTATACTTAATTTCAAAAGATATGTCACAATACTGTGTAATGCATGTGTAAAGATCACTTACTTTTGGCAAAAGATCTGGAAAATACTCTTTGATAACAGCATATGTTTTACCAGTAATTGCAAAATGAAATTTTTCGCCATGTTGCTCAATGACCACTTCAGTCCTGTCCTGTTTATGAATTAAATAGAAAACTATTGCCATTGTTGTTGTTACAAGCTACAAAGATTAAATATTTCACCAATGCCCAATATCCGCACCTTAGTGGCATATTCTACTTCTTCCACTTCACAATCTGGCATCTCAGCATAAACAAATTGTACCGAGGGAACTTTATCCTCAGGAGATTTCACAACATTCACTAAAATGACTTTGTGGCTGTTTTCAATCATTCCACAATCCCTAGCAACACTAAGGGCAGTCAACATATTGTCCCCTGCAGGACAAAACACCAACAAAACAATGAAGAAATACAGTCAAGGCATCATACATTTGTAGATTAATGGTAGTAGTTTGGAAGACTAAATATATACATGTAAAGAGAAGATTTTTGTTTAGATCTGGTGTCAACATTGTCATGTTCAAACAACTTATTACCTGTAATCATTACAGTTCGAATAGCTGCTTTTTTCAAAATTTGAATAATTGCAGTCGTTTCTGGTTTTAAACGGTTCTCCATTACCAATAATCCAAGAAATGTTAAATTGGATTCAACGTCTTCCCTGAGATAATTAAAACAAAAAAAAAATGGTTAAGGTCAGGTAAAGGTTCAAAGAAGTTTTCATAGCATGAGAAATATAAAGCTAATCACTGCACAAGGCAGTCATTAATGAAGCATTTCAAATTTCGTTTTTCTGAGACTGCTTGAGGTAGACATTTCGTTATATTAAATTTCATGTTATGGTCGATGTTATCTTCATACAAGTTATAATATATTTTTAATGATCTTGTTGGGTTTATGATTTCGATCCTATATAACTTTAAATCAGTAACATTTGTAACTCATTTAGAAGTCAATATCCTCTTTATAAACAGAATTTGGATTATGAAACATGTTTAAGGAAAACCAAAGTTCCAAGAATATTGAGAAAATTGAAACCCCGAAGAACGATTTCCAAACACTGTACATGACGTCAAAACGTTCTGATGCTACTAACCTCAAAATTCGTTGCACCTTAGCATATGTCATTTTTGGTAACGGCCTGCTGGCAACCGCTAGAACCCTGTAGCCCCGACGTGTATACTCCATGAGCACTTCAGTGAAATTTGGAGGGACTGGAGAAATAAAAATTAACGACCTTCAGATGGGAACATTTTTGAATAACAATCTACCAGTTCAGTTCCAACCTGTCTGAGGTAAAGAAAGTGAAACAATGCTTTCGGGAGAGCCCTTTGTATAGATTTCAAAATGCTTGGCACCGAGAATGCGAGTGACAACGCTCATTCTTTGTAAACTACTAGAAAAGGGGAACTGGCGCACGATGCCAACTTCAAGTGGAGGCTATAGGTAGGATACAACCGAAATTTAGTTCATTCACACATAAATTAATGCTTCATTACTAAATAATATGGCACACCTCGACAATGTCTTGGACCATTTCTGTGACCGGAAGCTGTTTGTCACTTTTAGGTTTCACTATTGTGGGGGTGATGATGTCATATTTCATGGTTTCGTCTATTTCTGGCTCTTCCAGCACCTTTGAAAATTAATACAATTTTAGAAGTGCGCCATATCTATATAGCTAAATTATGAGCTTATCTACCTAAATTACTTTATAAAATTAGCGCTTAGTCGTCTCAAATGGAGACTATACAAAGCAACAGCCAATCGGAGAGATTCAGCTGTCTGACTTGGTTTTCCAGCCACATTCCCCATGCACAAGGCACGTGTGAAGCATGGATGCCACGAGGCTTGCATGAATGATTGAAATGGCCTGGACAGATTAATTCTAAATTGAATTCTACTGGTCCATTTGAATTCCCCTGTATATTCTCTCTTTGAGACGACTACAGTATTCAACATTACAAGTAAAAGAAAAAGATAGTACATGTATACTCCCCATTGACAAAAATGGAAAAAAACACACCTCAATTATTGAACATGGATCACCTTCTCAATAATGAGGTCAAAATTCTTATACATGTGCAATATGGGCAGAAATTTGCCATTTTATGCCTAATCACTAACTACGGACAAATAAGTGAGAGATAAGTTCCAAAAAAATAATTTTACCCAGCCAGTTGCCTCAAACATTTTCAGATCCAATGGATCCCCACTCAGCTGGCCATCAATAATGGTTAACGAATGACAGGTAGCCATTCCAATAAGGAAAGCCCCTTTTGGTAAAGTGTTGATTTCTTTGACCACTTCAAGAAATCTAAAATAAAACAAAAATATTTGTGAGCCGACTTGATGCAATGACAATAAGAAAGCATTATAAGATCTGCAATGTTAAATATAATTTGAGATTTTATACATACAATGTTATATTTTGCAGAAAAAGCATATTATATAATACTGCATGTAGAATAATATAATAATAATAAAAGGTTTATCTAAAAATGGAAATGAACAACTGATGTAAAGTAACTTGCCAAAGAAAAATACCAGTAAATAATTCTTAATTCTTCACTGAGAAAAATGGTTTACAAATACAAGAAAATTTTGTTTGTTATTTTGTCGTTGCAGGCATAGAAATTTCACAACCTCCTGGTTTTATATTAAACCCTTTTCATTTATGGTTAAAGTGAAACGCTTCGCCAAGCAATCAATTTTAGTGAAAATCATGAAAAATTTCTTTCATCAATTAGTAATATGATTGAAAACATGTAAGCACCAGTTCTTCAAAACTGGCATTTGATGTTGGTTTGGCTCACTTATGTACAATATATAAAACATTCCTACACAAGAACAAACTTGCTTTAGAAAACAAAAAGTTCAAATTACTGGTCATCTCGTGCAGGCAAGACGCCCCACATATCCAGTCCATCTTCGGTCAACGTTCCAGTCTAATTTGTAAGAATATAACATTTAAAGCGTATTTATACAACTTCGTTCAAATAAACATGACAAAAATCTCAGAATTAAGATCAACATATGTAATAACCTTATCGAAACAAACGCAGTCAATACAGCCACTGATATTGATACTACGTGGGCTGATACAGTAAATGCTTTGTTTTTTCAAACGTGATTGAGCATAGGCAATGCCAGCTGTCATGGCAGCCGGTAGGGCAGGAGGCACAGCAATGGTGATTAAATCTAAGGCATCGAATACTATATCTCTGGCTGAAGCACCATCTAAATACTAGGGTGATACAAATGATATTTTACAACATGCAAAATTGTGAGCTCCCCAAAGACCTCATTCAGAAATAAGCATACTATCATTTTAAATAATTTATAATGATAAAAATAGAACATACCATTCTCACAACAGTGTAGAGAAATCCAAAAAACGCAACGGTAAATAGCAACCCGATGAATTTGAGAGAGTCTCTGTGGAATTTAAAATCAACTGGTTTTGGAAACATGATTGAGCGGACCAGTTCTCCTTTGGCAGTCATAAAACCAGTCCGTATTACAACTGCCTTTACTTTTTCGCTGCCATAATATCGTGTCTGGATGACCTTGGTCCCACAAAATAGGGTGTGTTTTGAATGTTCTTTGGAATGATAGAGCATGTCACGGCCACCCCTTTGGTTTGATGGTTTCGGAATGGGTGTTTTGGTAACCGGAACTGATTCCCCTAAAGACAAAAATCAAGAAACAATTGTATGCAAGCAGGAATATAGCATAAAAAACATTTTGGTAATAAAAAATGTTACTGGCTAACGTTTTCAATTTAAAAAAATAAACCTTTCAGTATGAAATCTTTTAATTTTTCAAGGAACCATACCTGTCAGCATGCTCTCATTGACGATGCAGTTGCCACTGATGAGGACAGCATCGCAATGCATCATGCAGCCATGAGCAGGAATGGCAATGACATCACCAGGTACCAACTGCTCCGATGAAACAGTTTCATAAACTGGGGAAAAAATGCAAAAGGCTCCACGTGAAAGTCCATTGCGATTCAAGCTCTGTTTGCCCCACCTGTAGATTATATGCTGATGTGGTATACAGCTTTGTTAACTTCCAATCTGAAAGTTGGGGGATTGTCTATACCCATTTCACCTTGCTCTCTCTATAGATATTCAAATTGCTCACCATCGTTTCCATTGCAAACATTAATAATGTCAGACGAAAGGATTGTATTACGCAAGGCATCTTCGTTCTGAAACAAAAGGATAAAAAGAAAAGTGATATCTACTGATGCACTCATTGGCATTTTCATTTTCATTGTGGTGCTTTTGTCCAATTTTAAAAACGATATTTACCTTACGCGTTTGAAGCACTGTGGCAGTAATAGAGAAAGTAGACATGGCAACAATACAGCCTGCATAATAATAGTAGTCATCCGAAAACCAAAGGCAAACACTGAAGACTTGGAAGACATAAAACGGCGTGAGGATCTGCAAAAAAAGGTAAGCAACATATTTGACAAAATATTTCTCCATAAAGTATTAGTATATTAGTGGTAATTGTCGGCGAAACTAATAGACAATCTGTTTAAGCTAAATAAATTCCAAAAATAAATTCTAATTATGTTAAATAAATTCATGAAAAATATTTCGACAGTGTTACATTATATTTACCTCCACAAACAATAGCATAAGGACACTATGAACAGGTACATCAATGTTGTTTGATCCAAAAGCTATCCTCCTAAATCAAATCAAAAAGAAGAAAAAAACAATAAATAAGAACCAAATAAAAATGTACTCGGTTTTAAGTAGGAGAATTCTCAACCTTCTTTCCTTCTCCAAAAAATCTAGACCATGCTGGTGGTAGAAATAGGAACACTTCACTGCATCTAAACCTTTCAGCTTGGCGAATTCTTTAGTTTCATTATTCCAGATATATTTGATTTTTTTATTCTCAAAGTAACGAATGCTGTCCACATCCATTAATTTACCCTGATTTGAAAATAAAAGCAAAAATATTTTTGATTAATTGTATTGTTACGCTTGTGCACATGAAGAGCATTTCGATATCGATTTCCCTACCTCTGGACCAGGCAGAACTAATTTATTTGCAGGCACATGACTATTAACATCCCTGAGCACTGTGCCACCCCCACCTTTGTCTTCTGCTTCTTCAACAGTGTTGGACTGACTAAGTGATGCACAGCATCAGAATAAATAACATTCTGTTGAATGCACAATGTGTGACCAACTGTGAATAGATGTTTCATATTTGGCAATGTAACAATGTCATACCTTATGCAATCTGTCGAAGTGATAACAGAAATTGGTTCAACAAATACTTGCTTATACTGGTCCTAAAAAAAGACAAGAAGCTAATTTTAACCCTAGTGATATATTAAAATAGGTTATTGAAACGTCATAAATTGTCTTTTTAAATAAAACATGTCGCCTGACCAATTGCATGCTTTATGACATGCCAATGTCGGTATGTAAATAAAGCCAAACTGCAAGATCATGTTCTTGAAAAATAATTTCTAAACAGATTTTATAAATTCCATACATTAAATAGAGATTTAAATAGTCGCCCTCCTTTTATGGCAACACTTTCTGAAATGGGAGCTTCAAATAATCAACCAAATCAATTGAAAGTCCAAATTGAAATTAATAGTGAACTGACCACAAGAAGAATCTTTTCTGCCTTTTCCAAAGAGCAACGGACATTTGTCATGAATAGCATCCACGATGGTTTCCAATGGAACACAAGTCGTAGAAGGAACAGTGAAAGAACGATAAGTATCCAAGTGAAAACGACGAGTCCACGGTGTAGAATGAAACCGGAAACTTCCTTATAGAAATAATAAAATAAATTAAGAAGTAGCACATTATATATGGCCTGCTGTATAACCTTTATTTATTTATTTTTAAGTTGGACATCCAATCGTCAGTGAAATCAGCTTGCTAGGAAAAAGACCGAATTCATCGTTGCAAGCTTGCCCAAGACAATAGGTATGACATACAGACTGTAGAGTATCATTAGTATAAAAAGTATTTGTGTAGGCCTACACCTAGTACTGGTACTAGGTAGAAGACCATTCATGTCCATACTGTACATGTACCGTATGATGTACGGTATAACTAAAGCTAAACTTTATGAAGTCCCCCTGGGGGTGTATGAAAATGGGACAATTGGATGGGGAAGAAGATGTCAATGACATTTTTGGAATTTCTATATAATTTCTATATTTCATAGTTAATGCTGATGAATTTCCATCAGTTTATAATATATATAAAATATAGTATTTGTTATATTATATTGTTTGTCAATTGATAGCAAACTGATCTTATCAGCTTGGTAAGCCTATTCCTTACTGCCCCTGTATTGAGGAAGTTTATTTTGGGACTCCAAAATGGGACGTTTGGTATTATGTCAGGAGAAATTCCGTTTTATTGAAACTGGGAATCAATATTGAAGACTATATTGCTGTGAAAATTTTCCAAATTGAACGGGACCCCTGCGACAGAGGGGAGGAAGGGGACAACACCGTCACAATGAAATAAAAAATGACAAAAGACAAAATTACAACAATGCGCGACAATGAAAGATGAAAACACTTTGTAAACCCTAACTTTTTCTCTTGGCCGATCATTTTGGGCAATTATTTGAAACTATGTGCACTAAACTGAAAGAATTTCTGCAAGCATAATGGCCATTTATACTATTACATGTCGGCTTGTTTCCTCATACTTTTACTGGATACAACAGAGCGTGCAACACCTTGCTTGGCAAAATAGCCTAATTTCACAAAATTGACAAAAAGCGTCGCAATTTCCTTTTCCCTTAGTGGGATGATTCCATAAAACCCTGCAAAATAATACAGTGACATGCAAAATAAGCAGTATAGCAATACACTGCTTTTTATCAATTAACCAGCTATAGGTTATTCAAAGTCATCCCATCACCATATCAATCAGTTAATTGATTCGTATTGTTGTGTAGCCTATACATGTAGCTCCAAATTACTCTTAATACATTTACACGTACACTGTATATGCAGGATAAACGGACTAAAATTTGCAATGCATTGGATTTCAATACAATTGTAATTTGTAGGTGAAATTGCTATAGACGATGTATACAGCAAATGTTTTGTATGGTACTTCAGGTTCTCGGAAATATTTGAAAAGCCATGCACGTAGGTAAACACACTGCAGTTAGAGGATGTTCAAATAGTATGTCCTCATCTTACTAGGGGAGTGGCTTTTAGGTTAAATTTCGTCATTTTTGATTCAGCTTTAAAAAGGGCGCGCAGTTACAAAAACTTCGAATACATTTTTGGTCAATACTGTCAATTTTATAGGGGGTCTGGAAATGATTAAAGATGCTGCCATGGGGGTGTGCGCAGTAAAATGGTGAAAACGTAATGAATTATGTCATATTTGAACGCCCCCTTAACGCGGCACGTTGTTTTTCTAAAAAAAAAATCAACAGCGCCTAAATAGTCTAGTATGGCATAGACCACAAAATCTCGTAAGATTCTTAAACATATTAAGAAATGATTTTCTAATTAATATTGAAAACTTACCATTTGATCTTCATCCCCAATGTTAACATAGTCCACACCAGCTCGCGTCGGAGGAGGTCCATGAGCCGATTTCTCCTTACCTGCATACAAAAGAAACAAACAGGAATTTAACAAAACGTGTCAAAAGCCACAGATTCAGAGATGTATCATTCAGCGTCTAAATGAAGGACAGATTCAGTTCCCGAATTTTTAAATGAAGAAAAATTGAATGTCATTCTCTTTTCCGAGGGGAATGAAAGAGTAAAAGAAGATTGCTACGGACTTTTTTCAATTCAAACTGTTCCAATAATTTTATAAAGTTCAGGAAGCGAGCCCATACACTATCCCATCCTATCTTTCTCTAAAAAAAAAAAATAAGAACGTGAAGAGTTGAGGTTTCAGGTATCCTTCCATTTCTCATATGACGAGGAACCTCAATTCAACAAAGCTATTTCTCAAATTCATCGACTCTTCACACTCCTCGTTTTTTTATGAAATTGAGCTCTGGTCTTTACATAAGGTACACTGTACATCGTGTAAGGGCGATTCTCGGTACATGTAAAGCTATTTGAAGTGCACCGCGGCGGTCAATCGCCCTGTATATCGAGCATGGCAGCCATCCTTTAACCGCTGAAACTCCTGAAACAGTACATCGATAAGCCGAATCACTCTGATTGGTTGTAAAAAATTTCGTTCTTTTGCCGATGCGACTACCGTTCATACTTTCAATAACTTACTTCATACTTAGTGTCTAGTATGGCTTTACGATCGCTAGGAAATTGTACATCCATTACAAACTTTTATAAAAGGCACAAAAATTAAACTTTCGTTTGTGCTGCGCAAAGTGTCTAATAACACAGGATTCAGTAGTCACATAACTCAAAAGTTCGAATTTCCAGGAGAGGCAAGTTTGTTAATAATTTTGCCATAGAGCGCCATTGTTTCAGAAGTGACAAACTTGCCAACCCTCCCAGATGGTGCAAGATGAAGAAATAATATGCACTGTACATTATCTTGTACATGTACGTCTACTGCAATTCGGTGTTTCACGACCAATCGCATCCTACTAATCCATCGGCAATAAACTGCCATTGCAAACATTATTATACAACCATACGAGCTCGTATGTAAACATTTGGAAATTTACTACATTTTCTTAATTTTAAAGGCAAACAGTTATTTCAATTACGCGCTTTAAATTTCCGTTTTTCATCCGGATTACTGACCCCATCATGCATGCAGGGAAACGAAATGAATGAGCCGGAACTGAACATTTACAATCGCAGTCTTCCAACACATCAAGCAATAAGTGAAAATGAATATTCCAGCAACATTTGGGTCAAGGCTGTGAGGTGCAAATCGGCTACCTAAGTCTGTGCACGAACAGTAAATGTATACAACCTCTTCTCCTATGGCAATTTCAGAAATCAAAAAAAGTTTAAGACACAGAGGACCACAAGACCAGGAAGTTTTTGTTAGAAAAGTCTACATAATGAAGTGTTGGACTATTTATTAAGTTTTAATTTACGTTGCATTTTTGTGTGAACAAACCAGTTTTCATAAGGGTACATACGGAGAAATCCATTATTATAAGTTCTGTAGCTTTGAGAAGATCCATTATTTAATTCCAAGAAGATTTTATGATAAGAAACGTTGCGTACAAGTTGGTCTAACTTTTGTCACAAGCAGATCGCATAGTTTTGAGAAGCGCCTCTCGTTTGCAGGATTATTATAGCCACGTCTGATTTAACAATTGCAGAACAATAAACGGTCTATAAAAATCCAGGTACAAGAAGACACCGATTTTCATTCAACAAAACCAACCTTGGGTATGCGCGGAAAGGTGAGGTATGGAGGAAATCACTTCTTCCGCAATCTGATTATCAATAAATTTATGGAAATTTTGCGTGGAGCATAGGCTATAGAAGTTGAATTATTGAGGTTAACCGTGGGGAAGTTAGAATGTAGTGGTATGGATCGACCAGTTTTTGGCTTTTACTTGGAACAATCATGTCGCCTATGCAGTGCACAAGAAAAGTGGCACAAGGTAAAAATCAGCGAAACAGAGCAAAAATCCCAAAACCCGTCATTTTTATCTGACAAAAACGTACGCTTTTGATGCAAATGCATACATGTACATGTAGATGTTACTCAGACTATATTCGATTACAATACACTTCTTTTCTATGACTTGTCTGAAGTTCAATTGCAACTTCTGAAAAATGCCATGCGTCACTTTTCTTGTGAATACATTCTCAGTTGCGGAACAAAGTGGACTCTTGACATAAAGAAAAATTATGACATTCTGTAGTACTGATACCATACGTCCCCTACGCAGAAACACCCTGAAGCACAAGGTAACACTTCGTGGTCAACCCGATCAGTTCAAACATGGGGTCCGACCTCAGGGGCGTAACATATGGTTTATGGTGGTCCTAAGCAAAATGAAGATTTTACATTTTTGACGACGAAGGGGAGGGGGGCCCTGGGGAAACCTCTCACCTTAACTATTATAGCGTCCCTACGCCCTTGACTGCTCATACTGAAGCAGCATCATGTCTGTATTCCACATGGACTCACCTAACAGCTCAAGTTTTTCTTATAACAAATTGTGATTTGTGACACACGTTCTATGATGACTCAGCCCAACGCCCAACCACGCACCAGGAAAAAGCAGGTCGGTACATGAGGACACGACTATATCCAGTTCACACTAAACTCTTCAAAACGAGTTTGGATTCTACAGTACTTTAGGAATAGGCGCATAAAATTTTCAGGGTTTTCCAAACTCGTTTACAACACTCTACATTTTTTTTTTAAGTTTACATTTACACACAGAACATGGCTGGACGAAGAAAACACTTCCTACGATGACATCGATGAAAGAAATTCTTCGAATCACGACCACATTCACGCGCGATTCGAAGGAATACAAACGTTGTCAGCTCCAGATGCCAGAACTAAAAAGAGCTACAAAAATACACGTCGAGTCGATCATATTTTCGAGTCGGAAATGGAGCCGCGAAGGCCTCCACGTGCTCGGCTTCTCCAGCAGCAGCAGCAGCACACAATGGAGATTTAAAAATGAATGAACGGGGTGAACGGCCAGCGATTTCGACTGACCGGAAACTGGTGAAAGACGTTACAACAGCCTGTCCTTGACAGGTGGAACGGAATAAAACGATATCTCACCTCTCAATAAGCCTACTTTTTCTCTGGGAAGATCGGCGCACACCCGCCGCTTGCTGTCGAAGGAGACTCGGTTGTAGTCGGAGCGAGAAAATGCGTGGACGCGAACCTTGTAGTCTCCCATATTCCGAACACGATCCCCTGGCGTATTCGCCTATTATGGCACTATCCGGATATTATTTCTGTCAGGCTCGCGCTCGACAACGGATGGGATCTATGGCCGCACACAGTGGCGAAAAAAAGGCGTCCAACCTGGATGAAAATGTTGCACAAATTGCGCTCGCTATCACCGTTCGATCACGATGATGGGGGCGAAAAAATCGAACGTCGAACCATCCTGGAGATGCATTTAAAAAGCGAAGGGGAAACCGCACACGAACATCTTCTTGATTAAATCACTGGACATGGTAGATCGGGAACGGCTGTTGGGAGAAAGCACGCTCGACAGTATTTCCAAATCAACGACCTCTCCTACGCCTCCATGTGACTCAATTACGCGCAGCTTCCCTGCAACCCGCTCTCGCTTTTCCGACAAAATGCATTCTGGGATGGAGGCGAGCAGTGCGATCTCGTCACCGCTACCTTTTGTCTTTATCCGCTACACGGTGTCCCCTAATCCCTATTCGCGGGGCTTCAGCTTGGAAATTTGCCCTCGAGGGGGCGGCAGAGCGCCAATTCCAACTTTCCTGCTCCAGCATCCGCTGTGTCCTCCGTGAGCGTTTTGATACGAGGAAATGTTGGCAAATGCAGGAGACGAGTTTTTTAGTTAAAAGGGAGCGTACAAAAGTTACATCACCACATTTTCACATTTTTCATCACCCTCCTTGTAACACAGTGTGACCAACAGCCCTACCCCTACCCCTAAAAATTACATCACCATTTTAAAGTTTACCCCCCCTTTGCCCCTAAAAAATTGACAAATTTATTCATAGTTTTCCC
>JAQFYZ010002372.1:0-17354 GCA_034695085.1 Cylindroiulus punctatus
GGGTATTTTTTGGGATGGAATTTATTTTTCAATTTTATTTTGTTGAAAAAACTGTTATTTTCCCTGACTTTCCCCGATTTTACTGCAAAAAACATAGTTTTTCCTGACTTCCCCTGACCATTTTGCTCTTCCCTGACTTTCCAGGTGCGCATGAACCCTGTAAAGACTTACGTGCGCGAAAGTACCTTAGTCAGCATAAATTCAGAAACCCTGATGTTATTACGTTTTATCGATGTTGGTTTAAATCGCTGCGTGTCTATTGCAGATTCTCAAATCAAGTGAATGTGCGTAAAACATTACCGTGCACGACTTGCTTACAGTAAAGCATCTTAGTCTGCTTACTTCAGAAACCATGATTTTGCGTTAATAGTATTGTTTCATCACTGCACTTCTATCAGCACCCCAATGCTGATTCTCAAATCAAGTGTAAACAAGTCGAGTAAAGGTGTGTAAAAAAGGTTCACGTGCGCGATTAACTCAAATGAAACTATCTTAGCCTGCATAACTTCAAAAACCTTGGTTTTCCATTCATATTATTGTTTCATCAATGTTGGTTTTATCAGTGCATCTGTCAGCACCCCTATGCAAATTCTCAAACCAAGTAAAAACAAGTCAAGTAAATGTGTGTAAAAAGGTTTACGTGTGCGACTTGCGTATACATGGAAGTACCTTAGTTCACATGACATCAAAAACCCTGGTCTTCCATTGATATTATTGTTCTATCAATACTGGTTTTATCACTGCTGTTGATGTTGTTGTTTCATCACTGCATCTCTACATGTATCAGCACCCCTGTGCAGATTCTCAAATCAAGTATGAACGAGTCAAGTAAAGGTATGTAAAAATGTTCACGTGCCCGATTAACTCAAATGAAACTATCTTAGTCTGCATAACTTCAGAAACCTTGGTTTTCCATTGATGTTATTGTTTCATCAACGTTGCTTTTATCACCACATCTCCATCGCAGGTAGAGGTTGCAATGGCAAATCAATTGACTGGAGACATCCGAACGAAATAGGAATGCAGCTGTTTCGTGCAGGGATTAGCCGGATGATTCCCAATTTCATTAAATTCCATTAAACGAGATGTCGTTCGCCAACACCATTCCACGGCGACCATTTCCGGCGCTGCAAACATGCTGGCTCGGCATTATCGTTTTCGGTTTCCAATGACGCCGTTTCATTGTTTCTTGTAGGAAGTCGTTCCCGACTGATTTGGTGCAGGAAAAGCTTGACCGTTCCTGCCACGTAATCAGGGGCACCTCTTAAAGACGACCATCTTTAATTTACCCTCGCATTTATGGCCAGATGAGGTGTTCAATTAACTTCCATGTAAGGAAGTCGGTCTAAAAATGCATCATCACATTATTCTGGTTTCACGTTGTAATGCATGCGGGTTCCCATGGTGACATTGCGTTGGGACTTGACCAGTGACGCTGTTTATGGACGCCCCTTGCATTCAGACTGGGTAGTTTACGGGTTGGAATCCAGGGCTTTTAGTGGATTAGGGTGCATGCCCCGAGTGCGCTTCCGAGGATTTTCCTCGCTGAGGTTTTGGGATTACCGTTCGTTCCCAATTAAAGGGGAATTATCTACAGGGTGAGTTCGAAATGTTTTTTCCCCCCAATTACCCCTCAGTCAGTATCGATGCATGTTATACACTACATGTTCAGTCAAATAACCTCGAAACAGGTGTCTTACCAAGACGTGAACAAAATTTCCCTGACTTTTCTAGGGTTCCTTGACACTTTTTTCTGCAAAATTTCCAGTGTGCTTTCAATGTACTACGTTTTGTGCTGGTGAATCACTTTACCATATTGCAGATGGTTCGTTGCATTCATTTCGATGTTATCAATTCAACTCAGTACCCTACAATCAGTAATTGAATGATGTAGTCCATCAACTCAAATAATGTAATCATCGCATCTGCATAAGGTGTGGTCATTAGGATGGTCTCCATCATCACTGTTAAATTGAATTTCTTGAAGCTTAAGGCTAACTTTTAGAAGATAACTCCAACCCCTGATGGCATGCAAGAAGAAAGACCAATACTATGCATTCGAATGAGCTCTGAGTTCCATGAGTGGATTGGAGTGACAGGTTCTACTACTACCGCGGTGGTTTCGTTTAAAGATTTCTCTTTGATGCAACTTTTTAAAAAAGATGCATTGAGCATCCCGCCTTGATCGCAGTGTTTCCCATTGGAGACCTTTGATCAGTTAAAATAAACTGATGACTCGTGGCTTTCCCAGGTCGAATCAATATCCCTGACATCTCAGGTCATATCAATACCCCTGACATTCCATTTCCAGGGTTCCCACCGATTTTTCAAAACTGTCTTGCCTGACTTAACAAAATAATTACAAATTTTGCCTGACCTAAAAATTAAACTTTTGTAACTCGTACATTACATTACTCGGTGTTCTGAAAACAACTCAATTCATACGCATTTGAGCATTTTAACTTGAAAACATTAATTTTGCAATGAAAAAATTTCACCCTGTAGTTTCGGAAATTTTTCTACAATAGCTGCGTCTTCGAAGCTCTAAAACCAATAAAAATTGTAGCTGATTGTTTTACACTTACTCAATTTTGCCTGACTTTGCAGGTCAGTGGCATGCAGGTACGGCGACGCAATTAATCCAACTGATTCGCGGTCCTTTTCGAACGACTTTTTCGCAAAATTTCGGTTGACGTTTCGCTCTGCTTTAGGCTTTAGGTGTGAGTAACGACGGCCATTTGGCACGAAAGCTGCAAAAAAGCAACTGTTCGCGAGGGGTCCGAGCGATGATTTGACGGCATATGATAGGTAACTCGGGGAATTATTGATTATCGGGAAGGCCATTATTTCTATTTCCAACCTGCCATTTATTGCCTATCTCCAAAAGCGAACAGAATTTGCACCCGCTCTGGGGATAAAATATGGCTGGTGTATATTACCAGTTTCATTTGCATATGCCAGGGCAGTGCTACTTCTGTCGGATATGGATTTTGTTTGGAAAACGGTGGTCCTCCCGGAATTCAATCTCCGTTCTTTTTGCTCTTTTTTCGCAATTCGACACGTTTAAGTTTTGCGCCTAATAAATAAAAGGTGCGCCGCATCCCAACGTCAATAAGTACCCGACGGGGGCCCGCACTTTGATTTATTGCAGGGCCCATCGATCCGTCGGCTTTAAAATCAAATTCGGATTTTCTGGTTTAAATCGATCGGAAGGCTTTTTCAATGGAGTCACGGGCTGGCTTATAAATATTTAACGCTTAATTCACGCCCGGACCTATTGTCTGTCCCGCGCTGAAAATATGCCCCGTGTGGGATCAAAAGCATATTTCCATGCGATTGGCAGACACTGTCTAAGCAAGCGAACTGTTTGCGAAACTAGTTTGAACGCTTTTTCAATGTTTAAAGATTTCAGTCGAAAATGTGACCCCAGATGCCTTGGACACGTCACTGATCTGGGACACATGATTAAACCATTCGTCGACTTCAGATGCAAATAACCTAATCTATTTTGGTCAATAATAACATTTTGCTGACATCTATTGACTGAGGTCCAAATCTATGAGATGCCACAGTCTTACATCCATATCTAGCATGAACAAGCCACCAATTTGCGAAACGAAATCTGCTTTACCATACCATTGAAAGCATTCAGAAAATTGTCATTGTTCATTTTTTTCATGTAAAACACATTATGAGAAAAAACAACGAACATAGGCATGAGAATCGCAGTGCACGTTTGACTGTGTCATGATATGCGAGTACACCTTAAAAAATTGGGTTAAAGATTCCATGAGACTTTTTCATGCCAAAGGAACTTCTTCATGGTGGTATTAAAAAGGTGCTATTTAAATTAAGTTTTGAATGTTTTGAGGTCTGTGAAGTTTGTACTTTAGACCAATCATAACGCAGCATTACAAAAATTAAGAAAATTAGGGCGGAGCTACAGCTAGTGCTGCCAGATACTGCATGAATTTACTGGGGATTTTCTTCCGGCGCTTTTGCCAATGGACATCTTTTCGTGCAATTTCTTCCCCTTGGCAGCGCCGCTAATATATACAAAAGTTAACAGATTGACTTGTGGGTAGGGTCGGAAAATTAGGACAACCAACTTAAGACCAAAATTAAGCCAAAAAATTACAAGTGGACAGGAAGCATTGTGGTGCTCCTAGCTAGTTAGTTTTGAAACCTCTTTAACGCTTCCTGTCCACTTAGTTTTTTGTCTAATTTTAGAGTTTATTTTTTCTTAATTTTCTCTTAAAGCAAAAAATTATAGAAAATTAGAAGCAAATCTGATCAATTAGAAGAAAGACCAATCGTATCTTTCCCCTTGGTGGTGCTGATCGTACTTAAGAACATTAAGATATTGGCATGTGGAAAGCCAACTTAAGGCCAAAAACTTACAAGTGGACAGGAAGCATAAGTCCCCTGAGGAACTGGAGGGCGTAAATATCATGAAGCTGGAACATCGAACTTAAGATGTTGCAAAAGAAAGTCAGAGACATGCGTCCATTCGAGCCATCTGATGAGGACGGTCACAGTATCTAAAAGGGGCGGTCTCAGAGGGGTCGCCCATTAACGTCGTCAAAAGCAGGGCCCCAGCATCCACCAAAATCAATGCAATCATGATGGAAGCCACCCTGTAGTCGTGTCACCCAAGGAACAATGCCTCGGCAAGGTAGCGAGGCTGACAGAAGGGGAAATCAATTTCTTCCTTTCAGACACCAAAGCTCATTAGGAAGCTTAGTACGCATGCGTGATCTCACACCAAAGCCGGTGAGATTTCGCCCCCTCCATTTCCAATGCTTCCCACATGTACGCGTGTGTTATGTGCCTTGCACGCCATATGCTGGAGCGCCATGGCTGTTTTCGTTCCAGTGACGATGGTCAGCGCATCAGGATGAGGGACAATGTTTTGATGAGACGACCAAGGATCCGTGAATATAACTTATAACAAATGGAATGAGAGGGAACCGACAGGCAATCACTACCAGTCTCCGAGCCGTTAGGAGAAGCCCACTTTAACACTGCGTTTATGGCGGAGCAAGGCAGCAGCAACAGGGAATATACCGTAGTTTAGCCTTGGAATTCAATTTCCTTGCTCATCAGATCAGGGCCCAAATCCTTCCTTTGTTTTTTGTTGTAATTTGTGCCGAAACATTGTTGGTACAGCTGTACACGTGGTGCCATGCCCTTCCAACGTGTCTTATTTCACATTATTTTACTTGTATATTTTTTGGTCGCAACTTTACTGCACATTTCATTTTTCCATGTAACATTCGTGCACTTTGGTAAATCCACCCCCACCACATGGCAACTCAGGTGCTGACTGCGGGCATATTGAGGAGTGTGAGCTGATGAATCTGAGGAACAGTTGTGAGGAGCTGAGGTTTTCAAGATTCCTAACTAAGCATCATTTCATGGCACATAACATGAAAACCTTAGCTCCTCACAGCTATACCTCAGATTCATCAACTCCTCAACCCCCATATTTGATGGAAATTTTCATACATTTTCAACCTCAGTTCCTCACAACTATACCTCAGATTCATCAACTCCTCAACCCTCATATTTGATGGAATTTTCATAGGAGTCCACTTATACCACTCAACGACCTTAACCCTTTCCTTGCTTTCTCTTTCATAAGCCATTAGTTGATCCAAGAGTTGGAAACATTTGCACCACCAGCAATAAATCTCAATTACGGATAAATTCCCTTACTATGCCGGAGTAACTTCGCTGGAGCATCAAGAATACGGTGAAAAAATTCCTCCAGCAACTCATTAGTCCACAGCCAGTCTTTTTCCATCGAGTCTCTTTTGTCACCATTGCTCTACCATCTCTGATCGCTGGCGTTTGATGGTGTTCAAAGGTGCAGAAATGGAAATCACGACGAGGCATTAAGATGGACGTTGATTGAAATGAATGGATTGAATTTCCCTTTTTCTGGCTGCCCATCATCGCATTGAACTGACGTGAGAAGGAAACGTTACATCAAGGGCAACCCCTTTTTTGCCGCCAATTTCGGAAGGCTGAAGGATGTGAGAGGTCAATGCCCAGCAATTATGCTCATCAACTTTTGTTCGGTAATGCACCGACTCATATTTCTAAACGGTCATCAGTCACCAAAAAAATGACTCTTCAGGTGAGCCACGCGCATTCTGGGATTCTTTCGCTGGAAAAGTATGGACAAAGCTGCACTTCATCAATCAATGCTCTGGAGCCATTGCAACGATTAGAAAACCTGGTGCGTAGCCAGAACACACTTCAATGCTGGAAATTGGTCAAACGGAAGGCCAGAGGCTGATTGGCTCCCGAGTGGACCGAACCACTTAGTCGTTGATGATTTAAGGACATTGCAAACAAAAGAGATGGCAGCGTTAACAGCACTGATGTGCTCCAACAGCGTGGAGCTGGTTACAACGAGTGCATCTCGTAGGAACCGTGTGAATAAAAAATTGAATTAACGATGACGAAAACGTGACAAACACGGTGAGACCAAACAGAAAACGATACCTTGCTTGGAAGGAACAAGCTGCTGCCCAATTCGGAGGCATGCATGTCCTGGAGCACATACTTGCAACACGTGGGAAGATGTGTAATGCATTTTTAGATAAGCACAGTCATTATGTAAGTCACCGCTGTGTCTTCAAGCACAAGTGGGAGTGTGTGACGAGTGTGGAATGAGTCGCCACCTGGTGGAGTTGAAGGCAACTATCCTAGTAGGAACGTGAAAGTAGTTTCCTACTTTGAAGTGTGGAATAGTCGCCACCTGGTGGTGTTTAATACAACAATCCTAGTAGGAAATTGAAAGTAGTTTCCTACTTTGAAGTCATCCTACTTTCAAGTAGGAAACTTAAAAATTGACATGGGGGTACGAGCTGCTTGATGGAAAATTGCGTCAAAAACTTGCATGCAACATTGAGAAACATGGAAACTATAAAATCTGGGTGAATTCCCTCTTGCTGTCACAATTTTATGCAATCAACTTAACGTGATATTGACATTGTAAACGCATTTGTATTATGTTTTAACTTAAAGTTGTTACATTCTGGGCCAACACGGTTTCGATTGTGTTTTTCTACCTTTTCAATTATTAATAATTCGTAAAAGGAGCGACATTAATCCTTAAACGTAACATTAAAAAAAATGCCTCGCATTACGAAGCATTGTACACAACGTCGGCCCTCGAGGACGTAAGGAGGTCGATTAAAAGGCAGTTAGGACAACTCAAGTATTTCATACAACTTTTTCAAATGCAAAAAGTGATGCACAAATGACTTTTACTATACTACTCATATGCAATGCCATGATTGAAGCATGCCCACAGTCAGCACCTCACATAAAATGGCATCATTAGAGGTGTCATCGAGTAATTCATAAAAATTTTCAAATGCAAAAAGTGATCCAGAAATGTCATTTACTATACTGCTCAAATGCAATGCCATGATTGAAACATACCTACATGCAGTCAGCACCTGACACGCCATGACATCATCAGTGGTGTTCTCCATTATTAAATTAAACTTAAGGCAAAAAAATGATCCAGAGATGACTTTTACTATACTACTCAAATGCAATGCCATGATTGAAGCATGCCCACGGTCAGCACCTGACATGCCATATGCCATCATCGGTGGTGTTATCAAGTATTTCATAAAACTTTTAAAAAGCAAAAGTGATCCAGAAATGACTTTTACTATACCAGTCAAATGCAATGCCATGCTGGAAGCATCACACCGAGCTCTTCGCTTTAGTTCGGATTCCAGCAGGTCAAACACTGAAGGTTCCGTTTGGTTAGAAATGGCGGATAGGGACTATTTTTCCGCGAAGGTAACGCTTGAGTTAGAGCTGGACATCAGCGCCCTAAGCCCTGTGAAAATTGCGCTTCTGGCCCCATATTCCCCGGCGCGGCCAGGAAACTCCTAAACTGATTACAACTTTGAATCGCTGGCATTTAATGGTAAAATATTGTTGAGGAGTGCACTGATCGGATCAATATCGAGTGGTTCCACTGCATATTCCCGCCAAGCATGTAGAGCAGGGCTCGGGCCCCCATCCCCCAACAGGCCCCTTTCCACAAAGCGTCCCTTATCGCCCTTAATGCCTTCGTTTTATGGAATCATAAAATAGCGAATTCCATGTTTTTCAATTACGGCGCTAGAATACGAGTTGTAAAGGCATCGCATTAAGCGCCTTTTTTCGACTATCGACTCCCTGGATCCAGTATTTTCCCTTACCTTATAATCGCCCCCACCCCGCCACGGTGGCCAATCTGGAATCGAACCCATTTGGCAGGTTTTGAGAGTTTTTTAAATTCTAACATATGTAGGAGAGATCGATAAGGCGCCAGGCCAAAGTGACCACTGGACGACCACCCCCTCCCCAACGGCTCCAATTTCTCAGATTCTCCAAATGAGCTCGTAAACCATGGCCCCAGACTCCAGGATTAAGACATCTGCTGGCCTCCAACCCGATTACCTGGGCTACATCCAATTTCCCCTGCTGACCACCGTCCACTTTGGCCTGTTCATCCAACAGGAATTTTTAATGAAAGTGTGGCTGCTTTTCTCGACTGAAGCTCTACCGAGTCTGGTTGCTTAAAAATACATTGCGAAGCTAGCTTGGTCATGCAGGAAAAATTATAAACAGTAGCCGAGCATACCTCTACATGTTTTTCTCCATTCAAAGCATCATTAAAAGTGGATAGTTCATTCAGGGTTGCCCCAGAAATTCAATTTTCAACTTCCATGATTTCTCCATGTTTATTTCCCTGGTGATGCAAAATGCAAAAATATGACATTTGTATATGTAAAAATGCCATATTTACATTGTTTATAAACATGAGATTAACGCAAATTTTTAAAGGAACCAGCAACGGAGAGCTGCCCAACCGCCATGGCCAGGCAATCACTGCCAACCTGCGAGCTGCTAGGAGAAGCCCACTTTAGGGGGCGTTCAAACATTGTCATAACACTGTCGTTATTTTCTGCCCATCCCCCAATGATGAAAAGCTGATCGAAAACATTTTTAATTAACACAATTTTCACCAAAACTCGAGCATAAGTAACGGATTTGAGTGTATTCGATGCTACATTTTTTAATTTTTATTTTATTCTGCAACTTTTTTGTACTTGAGTGGCATGCCTTTGTGATGTATTTTATTATCTTATCTAGTGTGTTGCTGCAATCTTACATTCTGTATTTCATTTTTATTATAAGACTTTTGTATTTTGTATTTGGGTAATTCTACTCCCCCCACCATATGACACCTCAGGTGCTAACTGTGGCTGTATTAAATTGAATTGAATTTTAGTTTCAACCTATGATTAACAATTTCTGCTTTTTCCTAAATTGATGACATAATACTCGAACTCTTCTTGTGTCTATAGCGGAGCATAGCCCATTCAAGAGTCGAATTGTGATATCATTACTATTTAAATATTGTGGAAAATATGGTTTTGCCTGCAGTGTTGATAAGTAGAGGTTGATTTTTGGCTGACGCTTCGTTTCCACATTCGTTAGCTGAGTGCCACCACATCGAACAACTGTAAACAGTACAGTCGCCCTGAATTAATTAACTCAAGCATGAATAATTAACGCCGCCATTTTGCGATTAAATATTCAGTTTTCTGCAGGTCCATAAACCCTCGTCACTTTGCATGCGGGCAAATGCAACCTCAAGCCACATCCACTGAGCAAACATTTGAATTTCGAGGCGGGGAATATACTGTAGTTTTCGAAAGCTACACAATGTCCATGATGGAAAAAACAGCGAAACTTCATAGCGTCTCGGTTTCGTGGGTGGGTAGACATAAAACAAATAAAACCAATAAAATAAAATAAAACCGTTGTCACGTTATGTATTGAGTTTATAGGAGGCATTTGATGGACACTTTTGACGACTTCGGATCACACCCTGCATCCCACGTGGCTTTTAGTTTTTGATTTGGCTAAGTGACTGTTCGCGCAGGTGTAGCAGTTATGGTTGTTTGATATCGGCAAAAAGTGCCTCGGTGGACTGTTTATATTGAGCAAAACAAATATTGGCCTGTTATGCCTTTGTGTCTACGAGCTAGGGAACAGATGCTGCTCAATCGCATTTCGTCGCCATAACATCGAACGGGTGCTAAAAAACCTTTTGGGTGTATGTCGCCAAATGACCATTCCTGGAAATTGATACTGCAAACTTTGGAAACCTTCAACGCAAATCGATATTCGCTGGCATGCGGTGTTTAAATACGAGCAACAAATACACGAATGGCCGCAGGAGTTGGCTTTCCAATCCAATCAACTGAGAATGTTTTGTGCGGTGGGGGAAAAAAATGCCACTTTTATCCACGTAGGAGATGGAATCCAAATATATCATGTACATACACGTGTTACATACATCTTGAAACTACGTGTTGTGCCAGTGTTGTCACTGTGGAAATGCCAGTTTTTTGGACGAATGCATTGTTTGCTAACTTGGATAAACGCATTTTTGTTGCTAAACTTGGACAAATGCATTTGCTTGCTAAACTTGGACAAATGCATTCTTTTGCATAACTTGGACAACAAAATTTTTATTTTGTGTGCTAAACATGACAAATGCATTATTTTGTTTTGCAAAACTTGGACCAATGTTTTTGCTAAACTTGGACGAATATGCACATTTTTTTGTGCTAAAGTTGGACAAATATGCACATTTTTTTGCTAAACTTGGACAAATATGCACATTTTTTTTGCTAAAGTTGGCAAATGCATTTTTTTTTGCTAAAGTTGGCAAATGCATTTTTTTTTGCTAAAGTTGGCAAATGCATTTTTTTTGCTAAACTTGGACAAATGCATTTTTTGCTAAACTTGGACAAATATGCACATTTGTTTTGCTAAAGTTTGACAAATGCATTTTTTTTGCTAAACTTAGGAGACAATTGCATTTTGTTTTAACTTGGACAAATGCATTTTTATTTTGCTAAGCTTGGACGAATGCATTTGCTTGCTCACCTTGGACAAATGCACTTTTTTGTGTGCTAAACTTCGACGAAAGCATTTGTTCTGTTTATTGCTACATGTACTACCGCCTCGTAAGTATTCAATCAACATGGATATTTTGGTTGGGGCATGGTTGAAGGGAACACTGTTTTGACCCCCAGACAGGTTGATTTCCCGACATCACTTGGGAATGGATTCCTGGCAGGAGAGCTTTTGATTCTCGTACATGAAAAACATAAGACATCCCCCGAAAGTAAGACCTAGTGCTCAATTTGGATTCAAAACAAGAATGTTATATTGGGTGAAACACGGAGCACCATCGACCCTGCAGCCCAGGCTCTAACTAGCCGAATGAAGGCAATCTTTCCGCTTTACTAGAAAGCGGAATATTTAATTAAATATGCTAATTTTCGGTTGGCTTCGCATTTTCGAGACGTAGTCAGCCGTTTAGCGAAGGGCTCCCTGGCGGCCCCGCTTTTCGCTCGGCTTCCCACGCAGGGCCTAAAGCGATTTTACCGATGGCTGCTCAGGGCCCTGCGTCCCTGCTCCATTAGCCATGCATGCCTCGGTCTTTCCCATGACCAGATTAAGACGTCTTGGGGTCGTGTTGTTACCACGATGACCCTGGTTGCATGGCCCGTGCGACACTCCTTAATGATAAGGTCCATTGTTGTCCCACCTTGCTCCATCCGGAAATGAGTATGACTGCTGTTACGCCTTTGATACACCTCCAGCAAACGAGATGAGTGAAAAGGAGGCTGGCGAATGTGCCCCTGAATGGGGCCCTGGGCGTGGATTAGGCACCAAACTGCTTTCGACTTTTAGGGCCTCTCAGCTACATTAATGAAATTTCTGAACGAGTCTTCTGGACGAAATCTTGCACCTGGATCATAAGACGCACTGAATGCCCCCTAGGGGGCGCTGTCTTACGTTTGCTGCTCGACAGGATCATGCTGGTGTAATTGGGTGTAACCCGGTGTAATTGCCGAACCGTTTTCCAAGTGTGCCAGAACGCAGTGCAGGAACAACGGTCTAGTTGAGCAAGCATTCAAACTAGCATGGTGAAACATGGTGTAATTGGTGGTGTATGAGTGAAACATGGTGAAACACAGTCAGTGAAATATGGTGTATATTGTGTATATATAATATATTGTGTAAAGTATGGTAATTTTGTGTTGTGTTCTCATTTTGGAGGGCAGGTCACTAGTGTGTGTATAAATACATATGCTAGTCTAAGGATATACATGTATGTACTTTTTCCATGTTGTGTCCGTAAGTATGTATTTTTTCATTTTTTATATTGTAAATCTCTGTTGTATATATCAAAAGTTATTGCAAATGTAACACATGTATTTGGGTTAAACTACCCCCCCCCCCCCCACCACATGGCACCTCAGGTGCTAACAGTGGGAGTATTGACTTGAATTGAATTGAATTGAATTGAATTGGTGTAACTACTGAATATGTTATTTTCGAAACAAAACGCTATGCAGGAAGCATAAGTTAGTTAACCAAGCATCCATACCAACATGGTGTGATTGGTTTAACCCGGTGTAATTGCTGAATCGTTTTCGTATTTGTGAAACAAAGCGAAATGCAGAATCCACAAGCTAGATGAGCAAGCACCCAGACTAACATGGTGAAACATGGTGTAATTAGGTGTAATTACTGAATCGTTTCCTATTTGTGAAACAAAACTCCATGCAGGAACAACAAGCTGACCAAGCATCCAGACAAACATGGCGTAAATACTATTCCCTGCATGAAAAGCAATTTTTCCTTTTTTCATCACAACTATCTCTTCTGTAGATAAAGAGTTGACGTCAATATGTTAAGAGTAAACAATTGTAAATGTACAGTGTATGCATGTTAACCGTCATGGGACAGACTGGCTAAATTCCCTATGGCACGTGAGCTGGCAGTGATTGCCAATCTTCAAATGCTGCCCGTTAGTTTAGGTTGGCAACAAACATAAACAAAAAAAAAATAATGGGTAAATTTCTATAGCTAGGACTGGTGTCATTCTTATGTACTTTGCTTGTGGGGTAGGAAAATAAAGATTCTGTGCACATTTGGAGCGAGGACTATAGTATATCCCTAGATTCGTTGCTGGTATATCATGTATATGCGTGGGCACACGCCTATGGAGCGCCGTAGCAAGATCCTGCCCACAAACTGAAGGAAAGAAGAAAAAAAATGGGGGAAAAAACAACATCGATTAGTTGTTGGGCCAACCATTATGTAAATTACATTACGCATTTCGATCATCTCCGAATTTTTTGCAAATACTGAGCCGCCAGCAACGGCGCACGGTTGGAAAAATTTTGTTGAGGAAATCAGAATTCCACGAGGAAAATGTCTGATAATCGATGTTGGAAGGAGAGCTTTTGTGCAAGCTGAATATGCAGTCCGCATATGCAGGCCAGGAATTTGCATATTGAAAATGGTGGAGCGTCGAATTTCACATTTTACTTTTTTGCATTCAAATCCCCCTGCAAAATCGCCTTCAACTTGACTGACAGCACTGGCTGTGTAATATGCCATGAAGAGCGATCATGTTCAACCTAAACCATTTTATTTACGCTGTTTTTTATTGCATCAACATATCCAGGGCTAGAATTTCATTTCTGGATTCTCAGTGAATTCTCAATGTCACTGTATGGCTAACGCCATCTTCTAAATGTTCGAAATAATAATAGGCCTACACTTAGCACCTGAAGAAGAAGCGTTGTTGTTGTAACTATACAGTAAATCTTAATAAATAAGCTTAGATTTGGGTCTCAGTCAGATGAGGATATACATATGAATATGTTGAATATCATTTCACTCAAAATATCACAGGATTCCCCCAAAATTTCCATTTTCCTTGACTTTTTCAGGTTTAAAAATTGCCTGACCATTAAAAATGCCAAAATATGTCAATGTAAAGAAATGCAATACTGTTCATTGTTTATAAACATGAGGTGAACACAAATTTCAATAAGGAACCAGGAATAACTTTTGATTAATTTTTTTTTCAAATTTACAATTTCATCATCGATCCCTTCCACAGAATTGCTTACTTCAATTGATAGCTTGAGTTTCTTGACTTCTGTGTCGAGATTTGTTAAATTTCCCTGACTTTTTTCAAATAAAGTTATCTTCGCTGACTTTTCCAGGTTGCCCAGATTTCCCAGGTGAGAGGGAACACCGTATTACTTTTGTCGTATTAACCCTTTGCTCGCTATTGATGGCACATCGCGTTTCTCACGCTTCATTTTCTTTTCTAATTAATTTTGAAATTAATAAAATTCAGCACCTTAAGAAGGGGTTGAATCTCCAAGCCGTCCAAGACCATCGAAATGTTTCGTGTAAATATAAATGTTGATAAACCGACATAGTTCCATTGGCAAAAGTGCAAGTACCAAAATCCGCCAGTATCTGTTTTTTTAAATTATGCTCAATTCAATTTGAAGCAAGTGTGTTTTGTTTTTCTACCTTATTACCGCTGAGCACAAGCAGCTTTTTCTCGCGGCGCAATCCAATTTATTCGGCTGATTGAGTTGTCCCTTCCATTGGAATTGAACACGAAAGTTGGAGAGAATGCGTGTTGGTCAAACCAGTTCGGAAAAAAGGCCCCATAAAAGTGTCATTTGGTCAGCCTGGTTGGGTGTCAAGACCAGAGGATTAAGAAATGATGGGGCTCTATATCCCCCAGGAGCCATCCGTTAAGGGCCTCCTTATTGTGAGCCAGGCCTCCTTTTTCAATTAACTGTCATTTACCTCCTCTTCATTATTAGCTGTATCTATATCCGTGTCACCCCCATTGTCGTCTCCAATAAAACGCGTCTTCATCATCATCAAATGTGGATCCACCCGCCATCGAGAATTAGACATATTACACCTCGCAAATCTTGCTGGAATAGAAGGAAGCTGCTCTCATACAATTCTATACACGCGTTGTTCTAGCGTTATTGCACAAAAATCGTTTCTATTTCTGGCTTATAATGTAATCGAATAGATTTTGATCGTTTTTTTTAACGTGTATCCGACGCGTTGGTTATTTTTCGAGATATAAAATTAAAACCCAAAGACCAGTCAGGTTTCATCATGGTGACTACTAATGGCTGGAAACGAAATTCCATGAGTTTTGAATTTTGGTTGGGAAAATATCTTCTTGATCAAATATCCCTGATGGTGATCGGTTCATCATTTACTGTCATGGGACAATTTGTTGCAAAACTAAACAACATTAAAAACTTAATTAAAAATAGGAACAAATTATTTGTTCCTATTTGAAACGAAAACGTGCATGTCGATAAAAATTATCGAAAACCTACTTATTCTATGATGGGTTTTAGCCCAAATTTTCATACAAAATGGGTCGATTAATAATGGCTGTCACTGATGAAATATTTAGCAACACAAGATTTAAATTGATGACTTTTACACACACTTGCCATAAGCTGGAAATTAAATATTGATGCGAAATTCCCTGAGTTTCCCTGAACTTCCCTGAGATAAAAAAGCACAAGTGATGGATTTTAGCACGGCCATAATGTTCAGTAGTATTAACTTTTATCAATAAACAGTGAGGTATTAATATCATTTTTGAGATATTGAATTCCGCGTGGTCGAAATTGATGAATTTACACACATAAAATGATGCACTGAGACACTCCAGGCTCCAATTCAAATTGACTTATTTTCTCAGGTTTTCGGAGTTGAATTTTAAACTGAGACATTTCCATGTTTTCCAAGCTGGCAGTCACCATGCTCTGAATGAACACACCGAATTTCAAACATCGAACAGGCAAAACTTCAAACATAACAGAGCTGCTGCTTCTGGATTAGCAATCTGCAAGCTCGTACGTGACAGTTGCTGTTATTGTTTGTTTTCGTTTCGTCGAGTAAATAATCCATTTATGGTGCATAACAAGGAATCATTAAGGAATATACTCCCATCGCGCGCATCTCGCTTTTGAGTGGCGTCGGAGCGCCGTTGTGGGATGTCAGTCACGATCCGAGTCAGCTTTGATTTAATTAAAGTTAATCAAAAATTAGAAAACTAAACCTGGTTGCGTGGCGCCTTATACGCCTCTTCGTTTTAATTTGGATCTAGCTGATAAAAAAACTGAATGGTTTCCATTTTAAAAATCCCATACAGGCAGAGTGAAAGAGTCCTAATTAAATTGTTCTGGTATTTGAATAATCATGTGCCAACACGAGTATTTGTTGATTTAGCAGTTTTATCTGTGGGTCGAATGGCTGTTTCTGGAAGGCAATGGTGACGTCACAGGCGCCCTACATATCCCCCTGCATGAAAACTTGTTAATTTCGTTATTTGAAGTGCATTTGCGTGCCTTCGCTGAGTTCGTGTCGTTTCTCGCATAATCAACCTGCATAAACTAATCTATATAAACAGGGTTGCGTGCGTCCTGTCGCCGTAATCATTTTTTTTTTCCAGGTACAGGGCCTCGAACCATGTTCACTTATACCTGTGCTGCACAAAACCGCACTTCCCCCTCAAAATGCATTCCCATGCAAGGACATTTGCTATATAATTAAACGCGACACTTTGCATGTAACCTATTTCGAGCACATGTGCTTCTTCGTCAGGGAAAAATAGAGGGCGCTGCCAAGGCGGAAGTCATCGACAGCATTTATGCCCCTTTAATATCATGACCTTCCTAGGTGTATCTTAAGTTTGATAAAACCAGGTTGGGAATCTTCATATTTTCGATTTATCATACACATAGAAGGCTCACGAAAAAATTAAGTCCAAAATAAGACAAAAATTACAAATGGACATGCTCATTCTTGGCTTTTTAACTTCATCTAACAAGCTGCTGTTGCTTTCAGTGCTTCATAGCCAGACTCCATTACTTCAACTAGTCACGCCTGCACAACATACAAACCCCATACAGGTTCTCAAATCAATCGAGGACGCTCGAGTCAAGTAAGGCATGCAAACCTCAGGGTTGCCACTGATTTTTCAAAACTGTCTTGCCTGACTCCGCCTGACTTTTAGCAGCATAATCACAAATTTTGCCTGACTTTGCCTGACTGAACAACCATTTTTGCCTGACTTTGCCTAACCTAAAAGTTAAACTTTTGTAACTCGATTACCCGGAGATCTGAAAACAACTGCTTTAATACAAAAAAATCAAATAAAACCAAACTTTTAATGCATTTGAACATTTTGACTTGAACATTTTTCAGGGGATTTTCCCTTTCACAATGAAAATTTTTCACATTGTAGTTTCTGAATTTTTTCTTCAATAGCAGGAATTTTTCGACACACTATAAAGTCTGTCTCATCTGTATTTTTCAATGAATACTGTACCACAGCATCTTAAATAATATTGAGGACTGGTTGGGACATTACACATTAGAACCTCTTA
>JAQFYZ010002373.1:0-17344 GCA_034695085.1 Cylindroiulus punctatus
TCCTTGGCCAGGATATGTTGTAGCACCACTTTGACCAGTGTATGTTGTGGCTCCAGTTTGACCAGTGTATGTTGTGGCTCCAGTTTGACCATTGACAACAGGAATGATGCTTTGACCAGTGTATGTTGCAGCTCCAGTTTGACCAGTGTATGTTGTAGCTCCAATTTGACCAGTGTATGTTGTGGCTCCAGTTTGACCAGAGTATGTTGTGGCTCCAGTTTGACCAGTGTATGTTGGGGCTCCAGTTTGACCAGTGTATGTTGTGGCTCCAGTTTGACCATTGACAACAGGAATGATACTTTGACCAGTGTATGTTGCAGCTCCAGGTTGACCAGTGTATGTAGTTGCTCCAGTTTGACCAGTGACAACAGGAATGCCAGCTGTTTGGTATACAGGCGCAACAGCAATGGGTACTTGACCAGCTGAACCAGGCGTATACACTTGTGTGCTAATCAAACCAGGGGAGGACCCAGTATTGGGACTTCCACCAACTGTGTATGTAAAAGTGGGCCGTGGATACAAATATTGCTGGCCATTAATATAATTTGGAATGTAGTAGCCAGTGAAGGGTGAAGATTGCGAATAGCTGAATTGTTGCTGAGTGGGATAGAATCCAGAAGGCTTGACATAGTAGTAACTGGGCTGTTGAGCAGTTGGGTAATTGGCGCCATACGTCTGTGTAACAGGAGTAGTGACAGATTGTATGGGCACAGTGGTCAGCAAAGTGGTTGTTGTTTTGGTGTCTTGATTGTCTTCTGTCTTCGGAGTGTCTTCGGTCTTGACACCAGTAGGTGTGGTAACTTCACTAGTGGTTCCAGATGTGTATGTTTGGTCATTGTTGGCTTGATTGTTGGCATCTTGAGACTGACTCGCAGTAGAATAAGTCTGTTGGAAATGTTGACCGTCAATCTGATAGCCGTACTGACCAGCAACACTTCCATCAGCACTTGCAGACTCCACTCTGTACTGTCCACCACGTAGGGGAATGAGAGGGGCTATGGGGACGCCCACATTTCCGGTGGACAGGCTGCCCAACGAGACGGCCAATAGACCAAAAAGTATAAGCTGGAAAATGTAATTCAAAGGATTTAAAAAACTGTAAAAATACTTCTGCGATTTTTTATAAGACTTTGGTGCAGCCAGACCAATTGGCCTAAGCATTACAAAAATTCAGTTCTCAGACAACTACGTCAAGGGAAACTTGACTGTCCACGTACAATATGCGTATCAATGAACTAAGAAATATCAATTGCTAAAGATATATCCCCATTGAAATATTAGTTCTGAGCTCAAATAATGCAGTACGTTCGAAATAGATGACTGTCATACGGTATTCAAATGATAAATGATTAGAAACTATGCAAACCATTTTGTTCTTCGACACATGATATTCAACTTTCAAATTAGTAAATCTTATTCACGAGTTCGTGAAATTGTTCCTGAACTTAGGTGAAGCACGTAAACCTTTTTTGAGATTAAGACTATATTAAGGGGATTAGTAATTTCTGTAAATTGAATTTTCTTTGTTTCCCAGGTTTTCTATGGTCATATACACATTTTTTTTCAGACAAAAAACATTTTATGATTAAATTGGTTATTCTTAGCATTACAAAGAAATGTAAGGTTTTTCTTAAAAAGAAAGTGTGTCAAATTGAAATACATGAGTTGAATCTTTTCATAATGAGAAGTTATTACTGTAAATCAATGTGGAATTGATTGTCAAACCAATCACTTTGTGCAACTTGAGGAGAATTATTTTAGACAAACACAATAACTGTCCTTAATGATAAATTTCAAGTTCAAATTCAACTATTTTTTTAACTAAAAACAATAAAAACTCACCAGGGATTTCATGGCAGAGATAATTTTTACCGATTCAGATGATTTTCCTAAATGTCTCCTGAACTTGTACACAGAGTAGCCTAGGATTATCAGTTTTTGCCTTTTTATAGTAGTTTAGCTAAAGGATCATCAAAATTTCAAACGTGTTTTTCTATGCCTCAACAAATCACAGGCAACATTCTGTCAGAAGATATGGAGGCGTCCAACCCTGGCCATGCTATTTTTGTCCATTATTATCTCATAGGTGAGAAAGTCTTGGATCCAGCAAAAATTTCCACCAATAGGGAAAGACTGCTGACCGAAACGTAACTTAACTACGAAGATAGCAAACCCAGGTTTGACGTAAGCGGTAAGATCGAATGTTATCTTAATGGAGAATCTTCGAAATTAAGTATTTTCAAGGAGAAAACTGACATATAGAAATCGGTTTTCATTGGTGATGATTCATCCCTAACACTCGCAGAAAGAAACGTCAAAATAAATTTTTAAATTGTATGCATTAAAGATGATGGAAAGTTTTGGAGTTTTAGGTTTCTGAACTCAAACATTGACGAAATAAAGTTGCTCCAGTAAAACGTTCCTCCACTAACTCCCTTGTCTATACGTTTGCACCACTGTATAGAAAATTAATGATATACTTACAACGGAAAATATATAAAAAGTTATATGGATCTTACAAATTAAAAATTTGGAGAAAACAATACAGTGAAAAGCAATGCAAATCATCTAATGTGTTTTTTCGAGATTTTGTGTTTATAGCAACTTAATCTAACCAAACCTAACTAACCTACAAATATAGTCTATGCAGATGCCCTTTAGCCAGGCAATCACTGCCAGCTTACAAGCAGTTAGGAGAAGCCCACATCTCATTGGGTGTAATGTAATTGTATGTTGGAACGAAACGGGGCATTTGTAGTAATTTGACCAAATTTTCAAATTGTGTAATATTCTACAAGGTATAGTTGATGCATATGACAAATATGGCAAATTTTCTCCAATATAGTGAATACGACGTGATATGATTAATCGTAAAGCCATTTCTCAAATGGGAGGTGTTATGATTTGAGAATAATACCTGTTTATTCAAACAAAAAACAGTCTTCGTTTATGTTATACTGCAGAATGAAAAATTCGATGTTGCACACACCAGACTGGTAACAATTGTGCGTTGCAATTTAAATAAAAACTTCAATTAGTTAACGTGTACGTATTATCGTACGTTCAGCATATTGTTATTACCAGATATTGTTTTAATGTCATTGTCAAGTACGTCATGTTTTTTTTTGTGAGGGTGCGTAATTTATCAAAATAATCATGGACTACTGATATACATTTGAGATTGTGCCCAAACAAGTTCAGATTGCTAGCTCTCCCTACCGGCAAAACATTTAAACTCCTTGAAATCCTTGACCCATTTTGCGAGCTAATTGTGTGTTGGCACCACTGAAAAATACTGTATGTGATTAAAGTAAAAAAGAACTTGCATTCCAAACAATGGCTGCTGAAGCTTGTCAACATATATGATCTGAAATTTTTTTACCAAATTCACTCCCAACTGACTTGAAAGATATTATAAGACTGAGATTAAGAGGATTATCAAGTTTAACGAACTTTCCAAAGCTGAGACCTTCATTACCTACAAGTACTGAATTTTGATAAACCTTGGTATTATTTCACACGCCGAATAACGTTTCATCATGGTTGACTTCAGTTTTTGAAATCAATGCCAACATCATGTGAAGTTTAAATTATAAGAAATACTTTCCAACTTGCTTTTTCCCAGATATTGATAACTTAATTGTCTTACTGATCAACGCATTTTGCAGAATTTGTGAGAAAGCAATAGAATTCAGGTTAGATTTATGACTGAGGTCAGTGTAGACTACGCCTAACTACATGATACTAAGATACATAAACATTTCAAACGATTTCAAAGAAGTTTTTGTTAAAGTTAAGTACAGCAGGCATTGACCATAAAAACATTGCGAAAAAAAATACATACTGTACATGTAGGCCTACTGTAAAAAATTAATAACGGAAATGGAGAATTAAGCAAAATATTTTACAAAAAAAAATAAGTGTAACCTAATAATGTACTATTTAAAGGTGACAACAGTTCTAGAAACCTCGATGTCTTGAATAATTGTTACTGGCCTTAATGCATTTTTGCCCACCGATTATAAAGTAGGCTTGTGGCATTGAATATACAGGGCGATTCAGAAAGTGTCCCCTAAAGCTGCTCAAAATCGCAAATATGATGAAATTGATAATGACAGTGCAGCAAGTGCACATGTATTTGCATAATTTGTACAAATATTCAAAACTTCGTTTTCACAAAACTACTGTACAAATAATATAAATGATGCATGTTCATCATCTAAAATTCTTTAACCTAATGTGATCATGTATAGATACATGAGTTTACCTAGATTTATCCAGAATTTGTATTAACTGTTAAGGCAGTCTATCTGAAAAACGAACGTGAAATTCATTCCCTTACAAATTTCATGCTAAACCATTAGCATTCTTTCTTTGTGCCATGAGACAATAAAATTGCATCGTCTTTGCTTGACCTACTATCACTAAGTGGAGATTCTCATTAGACACAAAATTCAGATTCAATTAACCATCCATGCATCGGTTACCTGGATTCTATTATTATAAAGGAATGGGGAGGAGAAGTAATTCTGGGGAATGTAAATGTAGATGATTTTCCCGGCCTTGGAAAATTACACTTCAGAAGATATCTAGGTGATACTGAAGAATTCAAGGTCTTGAAGCTAAGGGTTTCTTTAATTTGCCCTAAAGCGCAGAAGTTTTCATAAATATTTCTTTTCTGGGAAACGAGGAGGTGATGGCCTTCGCATATAGTGTTTATGAGCCAAAATAACTGTGGGGCGACATGCACACAAACATCACCTTTAAAATTTGGGTAAAAATATAAATAAGACAGGTCATCATTTACCAAATGATCATAGACTTAACTCTACCATTCTGTTGTCAAGACTTAAATCATAAATTGCAGCAATAAACTGGAATCTATCATTATGCACAGTACATGTATGAGCATAACCTCTGCTTGTAAACAATCCTACAGTAGCAGCTGGATGTACAGTAGCACCTCAGATAGAAATCAGTCGCTTTTAGCAACGTTTTGAAAGCCAATAATCGAGTAGAAAATGTATGATTAGTAAACAAAAAACTGTCAGTTACATGTACAAAAACAAAGTTTGGAAAAAGTTCGAAGAACTAAAGCTTTTATTTATGAAGCTGGTATCTCGCAGAGAAACTCGCTAGAATTAAAAAAAGACATCTACATGACACCATCAATATGGCCACAGGTATCATCACAGGTGTACTCAACACTCATCAGTGATTTCGCATCATGATACTGTACTAGAGAACACATTAAAAGTTTCACTGCATAAGCGTTATTTTTGATTCTAGCGGATACAGATACTGCTGGCATTCTCTGTAAACCAAATACACGAAATAAAAAACTTGAGTTCTTACACCTTTTGCAAAATGTGGTCCTTGCACCACTAAGTGTTTTTTAAAATTGATTTTTGTAATGAGGGAAGGCTTCACGATCACCCTGTATTGTTTGCTAATGTCGGATGATGCATGCAAATAGGCATCAGATGATTTTTTTTTAAATTTTTGAAGAAGTAAAGCGATTATTATTTCGTGGTGAATGTCAGGAATGCCATCTTCGATGAAAACATGTCCATCCAGTGTTCTTTGATTAAGGCCAAAATGTGAGTACAGGTAACGCGATTCAGCACATGTGGGAGCAGGATAAACAACATAATAATAAAATTAATGATGATTTAGAATGCTGATCCTTTCGGAGAGTTATGCACTCAAGTCCAGTTCAACAACAAATTCCTACTAGTAAAACTACCATACGCAATGTAAATGTTAACCACAAATGCTTCAGTAATGCAAGCGTTGTGTATAACTTAAGGATTTTTTATGTGTTTGTCTAAACATTTCACGAAACCAAGGCCATGGCAAAAGGTAGTCATCGTGCATGTCACTAATGAACTTACGTAAATTCCCTTTCAAATTGTGATAGGCAATTAAAAACCATTGGTCTGCCTCGTAAAAATCATTCCCAGAGCTATGATTTAAACTGGGCAATTGAAACGCCTTGTAAACGCGTTTGAAAGACATTGCCAATCGAATGTAGTTCAATGACAATCCGTACATAAACAGTAGTTACACGAAATCCTACACTGGATAAATAACAACGAGCTTATATTTATTTGACATATTTATTATGATTAGGTTTCACCAAGGTTGGCTATTTGTCAGTTTATGTCCAGCCTCTTTTTTATCGCAGTTATTAAATGGATGCAGCGACCATCAGTTTTTATTGAAAAATGTGTCTCTTAATTCGACTAATTTTAAATTACCCGTTACAGAATTCCATTGGCAGATTCGTTTTTGGCTTAGTCTACATTTGGCCTTTCAAGTACGTCTAGCTAAGAAGCAAATGCGAAGAAAACTATGCTGGTGGAAATAGTTTATTTCCACACCCATCGATACGTCATTTTAGTTAAGGTCAGAAACACTGAAGTGATATAAATCCCTGCGGAGAACTAAGTCATTTAAGAAACGGGAGTTACCAGGTTAAAGACACTGAAAACATGGCAGCGCAGGTAAGTCAATTAAATTTCAATAGTAACTAATATTGGCTAGATAAAATCTCATGATGCATCGCAGCGAGCTGAGGGTGCTTCTCGTATACTCATTTAACATTTACAACATTTAGAATTTGTCGAACATCATAACATTTCTAACAGATAATGTATCAATTGAAATACACGTAATATGTAATTGGCATTAAAGTTCATTGCATAAAATCATATTTGAGTAATACTATCAATACATGGAATAGACGACATTTCTTTATATATCACCACTCATCGATAATCAGTTAGATCAGTTTACACGTAACAATTTGAAATTAGAAATACCAAAATACATGTAAGTTTAGCGAATGTCTTTTGCTTTAAATGAATTTGAAATTATTTGGAAGTTCACGAATTTAATTTTGTCAATTTTAATTTGGCCAATTAAGACGAAAATACGTAAATGTATTTAAAGCTTACCCAATTGAAATTTTCGATTGCATCGACCATTTGTATAACCTGTTGCATGTTAAAATTAATCTTCATTTTCTCGCATTTTAAGCGGATCTAGCTTACACGGTCAATGATACAGATACATGCATGTGATGAAATGAAGTATGCATGTGAAGTATGCAAATGCATGTGATGCATTTAGTTCACGTGAACAAGTCCGATTGACTTGCATTATCATTACATTAATCAGAGTTTTCTAATGAAACAAATTTGTGCTGTAATCTCTTCCATCTTCCATCTCAAATTTGCCTTCCTTAGCCTTATCATTAATTGTTATTTCTCGCACATTTTAATATGCTGTACTTGTATGTTTTTCTGCTTATTAGAATGGAAAGTCCACCCAATCCATTTCGATTTTCTATGAAAACTGCCTTTTGACTCCCTGTCAAACAATTTTTTCCTTCTAGATCTTAAGTCCCTGATACTTCTCTGTTTACAGGCAGTGTGGTCACCATGTAATTCTGAAATCGTATTAATGCACAGTATTCAGCGTCAAGCTTTTTTTGCTGAAATGTATAGTAGCCTATATAGCGTATATGGTGTCCTTCCAGTTGTTCCTAGAAGTGACTGAATTTTAGGAGAATAACTGTTCGTTTCTTGCGCATCTTTTATTTTCATAAACTGATTAATTGCTACGCCAGGTGCGTTTACAATGTCCACGCATCAGCATAATTCAACATGCGGATGTTTCTCCTTGATTTATAGCACATATGCGGCCTTCTCATCTTTCTGGTTGGCATCAGCATTGCCACCGGCCAGAGCCAGTATCACACCAGCGACCCCCATGGCAACTTCAAGGTTTCGTACAGAACGAGCGATGGTCAGTACCTAGTGGAAGACAGGTCAGCCGATGGCACATCACTTCTGGGCAACTTTGGGTACCGGTCAAGTGGAGGTGAACAAGTGGGGGTGGCCTATGGCAGCGACGGAGCTGGGTTTGTCATCAGAAGTCCCAGCGCACCACCATCAACATATCGTCGACCTCAACCACAGCAACCTGTTGCGAACCAACTCCAAGACACCAGTACCAGCCTGTCCTACAATTCCGGCCATGACGCTTTCTTGAGCTACCAAGATGTTCAACCCAGACCATCCAGTAGAACCCCTTCCAGTGAAGTGAGGCCAGCAACACAACCACCTGTTAGCCACCATGCGCAACGCGATTACATTTCGTATTACAATGCTGCTCCTCAGTATCAACCTCCATCCCTTCCGACTTACAGCTCTGTTAATTATGCAGCTACCCCGGATAAGTCACCTTTTACTTACTCATTTTCCTCTTACAATGATCCCTACTACAATCCACAATACGTATCTCAGCAACACTATGTCCAAGCCGTGCCCCAATATGTACAACCAGCATACAGACCCAGACCAACTCCACAAAGATCTTTCTACCAACCTCTGCCGACAGTGGCCACCGATTTGAGGACAGTTATTCAGCAAACGTTAGCTCACCAAAGACAGTTTTACAATGGGCCATCAGCGTATTCCTACTATGGTAATACTGCGGCGAGTCCTTATTACTTATAATTGCTAGTAATGACAAACACGCTTCCGATATACCTCAAAAGATGATTACAGATTTGTCCAAACGCTTTATCTGTTTTAATAAGGAATTCAGTTATGCGCCCCCAGCTTTGCATTGACGCCCTAATCTGAAATTTATTTATAATGCTTTGGAGAGTGTCGATAAAATTTGTTCGCAAGGCTGATTCGTGCATGGAAATGTGAAAAGGAGCGCATTAAATTGATTAAATCACATACCTTGCAGAAAAACCTGACACAGCGGCCTTCATAAAACTGGAAAGTAGATCTAGCACAGATGGACACGAATGCGCTTTGAATTTCAGAGCTGTTTTCTTACTTTTGATATCATTTGCACACGGAGAATTAAAAACTAAACTAAACCACAGCCTTCATAAAACACGTTGATGAAAAACCAAAGCACGCGTTAACTGCGATTTTGTCCAAAATACATGTACAGTGTATGTTTGCATCAAATATGCGGGAATTTGTAGGTGATACTTCCCTCCGATTAAAATATGCAACCAATAAAAAGCTGATTTTCAAATTGTTGAAGGTGAACGGCTAAGGACTTTGATATGAAGGAAATAAAAGTTAATGAATTATGTTTTCGAAGTTTTATGTACTGTACATATTAAGGTTTTATAACTTGTATCCGCAACAATAAATTCTTGTAAATTTGCATTCACCGCTTATTCATTATGATTCTTAATAACTAAGGCCCTGGCATTACAAGCTTAGTAAAAAGTTAAGTTAGAGATTAAAGCTGATGATGAAGTCAAGTGTCGATAACGACTTATTCATTACATGTGCAAGCTTTTATTCACCTTAAATAAAGTTCCCCTTAATATACTGTAGCTCCTCTCAAATAAAGTTAAATAAAGTGTGGGGAGCAAAATTTAAAAAAAAACAATTTAACTTTCGTGCCTTTCATAAACGTTCGCTATTTTTTAACGAAATAAAAGGCACACTATAAAGTCAGTTAATTACGATTCTTGATTAATTCATTTGCATGGCACGTGTACATTTACTGTATAGGGGACGTTCAAGAATTACAATTACATAATATCATTTGGGGAAGGGGGTAAAACAATGACGACGCACGGCTAAAGTGGTCATGACAATAATGATGTCATCAGTTCTTTTATGTAACCACTGTAAACCAGTATCTAAAAAAATAAAAGAACAACACTTACATTGCAACAGTTCGGATCGTTTATTGTTCATAATTTTTGTACATTGAAAATTAGTGACACGGTTATGAAATATAGTATAAATAAGAATCGCTTAGAAACACGTTCGAAACCATGTTTCAGGTGTAGCGATTGGCGAAATGACATTTGGGATTTTGAAATGTATTAACCATATATTTTATTTCAAAAATATATGAAATATTGGCAAATATTAGTTTCGAAATCAATCCAACATCAGCCAGTTTTCAATATGAAAGGTTGATGTCCCATCTTCGACCATGTCACGTACACGGTCAATATTCATGTACTGTATGTCATTCTAGCGTGATAATTCAATTCGCTTTGATTTAATTATAAGCTGATAGAACTATGCAATCGACCAAAATCGCAATGCGTACATTTATAAATTCTGTTAAAAATTAAACGGTGCAAAAGCTTTGGCAACTAATTGTTTAAATAATATTCAGAGCGCTTACAAAATAAAATACTGCTGCAAAGTTTATAGCAAGAAATAGCAAGATAACTATACGGATCGTATAACTTGCATATTTACACTTTAACTGAAAAAATACTTCGCCCATCTGCAACCTGCATTTCCCTTCCTGATGTGTTCTAAATTTTAACCATCTTTTATAAATTGCATTTTTTAAACGATACGTATACATTCTTTAACTAAGAAACGCTCCTGGCGATATATTATCAAATAAAAATAATAATAGTGAATCATGACCCGTTGAGCATGAACCAAAACGCGAGCATAACTTGGCAGTCAAGCATCAAGTTTTCCATCATAACTCAACCCAAATTCGAATTTTAGCGATAATAAGCAGACTTCTGGTTATAATTTTGCTGTTGAGCCCCAGAGGGGTACCCCGCTCCCACCCCCGCAGCAGTGCGTGGGGCCTGGTAAGGCCCAGCGCCTGCAGCGCCACCTGGGGCCTGGTAAGCTCCAGCGCCACCTGGGGCCTGGTAAGCCCCAGCGCCACCTGGGGCCTGGTAAGCTCCAGCGCCACCTGGGGCCTGGTAAGCTCCAGCGCCACCTGAGTAGGCAGCAGCACCACCACCAGTAGCTCCACCAGCCACACTTTGCTTTTCATCGATGATGTGAAAACCAGAGTCGTCTGCCTGGTAGGTCAGCTCTTTGTGGGTACCGTCCGGGGTGTTGACCACGTAGGATCCCCTGACAACCCCTGATGCATCCTGGGATTCCTGACGTCCATGGTCCCCAGCGCTGTAGCTGAACGCGAACGGCTTTGGAGACTCGTTGTAAGACTCTTGGAGGTTCTGGAAGCCGCTTCCTCCGCCATACTGGTAGGCCTTGGCCCCACCACCGTAGGCCTGCTGAGTGCCGGAGGAACCAGGGCCACCGAAGCCACCGGCCTTTGCAGCGTATCGCTGCTGGGACCCAAACCCTCCTGCAGAGTAACCTGCTGGACTGGCCGGAAATCCTCCACCAGTGCTGGTGCCTGCAGCCGGAGTGCCATCATCGGTGGTTGGGACATGGGCACCGGTGGCCAAGAAGCCTTGCTGACCGGCACTGTAGCCGAGCGAGCGCTGGACGCCATCGTCGCCTCTGTAGCTGAAGCTGCCTTCCACTTGGCCATCAGGGGATCCGGTCTCGGTCTTGGTGCCATCACTGCTGGTGTAGGAATAGCTGTAGGAACCGTCTCCCTTCCTCTCCAGGTTGTAGGCCGCAGACTCGACCGGTCCTCTGGGGTAGCTGGGGGCGCTGGCAGCGACGTTCTGGGAATACTGTCTTGCCTTGTACTGCGTGGCACCGCCACCAGGGGCGCTGTATGGGGCGGAAGGAGCCGCTGGAGCAGGAGCTCTGTAAGGGGCCCCTGGAGCAGAACCGTACTTGGCGCCCGAGGAATATTGGCCCGAAGACTGACCTCCGGAGGAATACTGACTGCCGCCAGAGTACTGTCCACCATCGCCGGTGCTGACCCCAGAATACTCCACGTTGACGAAGCTGCCATCGGGACCACTGTGCCCGTACTTGCCAGTCACTTGCCCGCTGGCTGTCTTGGTTTCGGACTGGAAGGCGCCCGTGCCGGTGTTGTAGCCGAAGTCGTAGCTGCCGTCTTGGTTTCTGTTGAAGTACTGCTGACCGCCATCACCGGTCTGGTGGCCGTACTGCACCCTGCCACCAGACTGGTGGCTGTAGGAGGAACCTGGAGCAGCCTGCTGTTGGCCATAGGCACCAGCGCCGGAGGAGTATCCTCCAGCGCCACCGATGGACTTTCCGTATGGTGACGTAAAGACACCGGAAATGGCGAAAACGCATATCTGAAAATTAAGCACATTGATACCCAATTGTTAATGAAATGAGTTCTTTTCAGAAGTCACAGTCCAAACATCCCATGGTGCTTTCTGTGCTCTCTGGAGAAACTAGAACACACTCTTTGTTCTTGCACGTACGTGCATTTCACATCGTTTAACAAGAAACAAAAGCACGTGAAAGTAATGTACAACTAATTATCGGCATTGACTAACTCATTTAGCTTTGTGATGGATTTCTGATATGTTCAAATCATAACAGGATAGCAAACTTCTTAGTGATCGCAAGGTCCTGACATCCTCACAAAAGTGAATTATTAAAACATAAACGTACGAGTTGTAAATCCCAAACTTGGGGAAAAAAGTTAGAGGAACTCCCTAATTCAAGAGTTCTTTTAGATTTTTCCAAAATATTTTTCCTTGTAACCTTGTAAGTTAATTTTTGAAATGGGAGTAGGCGTTTGATCACCTAATATCGTGATAGCCAGACAGCGAGTTATTTTTGTATTAAGCACTGTATTTCTACAGATTGATGATTGTAAAAATATTCAACTAATTATTCACTATTGTCCTGTGATTAGATGTTCTATTTTTAAAAACCCATGTCCATGATAAATCAAAAAAATTGGGCGAAAGGCGGAGCAAATTAAGGAAGCAGATGAAACCAAACGGGTTAATAAAGTTAGAAAGGTTTGCATTGATATGTTTAAGGTGAAAAAAACAAAGCGTATTGGATATGTGAACCTGGAAGTGAACTTACAGGTGGGCATGACCCAGGACGTGATCAAAATAATGTGTTATAAGCTTGATCCCAAAGACCTTACATAGAGTGAAACTATATTACGCAATATTTTGTAGAAAATGTGTAGCAACATTAAGATAATTACCAATAATTTAGATGTTAGACATGATTTATATAGTTTGAGGGCGGAATGTGCATCAGTTTCTGGCATTCTATCCCGTTTAAGAAATGCGTAAATGCTACACAAATTTGATTTAATAATTTGAGGCCAAGACCAAGTAGTAGTTACTATAGCAGCGGAGTATAATGATAATAATTTTCCATTTCCTGTGATTGGCTTAGTTACTTGAACACTGGGAAAATGTGGCTCTCTTCCCTGTATGTGATTAGGCATTTTCGGATGGAAAAAAACGTTCATCACGAATGAAGCAAAAGGTCAATACAAACTTTCTTAGTTCTATTTTTTAAACCCTTTCAATTTTCAAAATCCCACACATATCTATGGTACATTTCAAGTAAAACAATAGGATGGATTCCAAAGAAAACTAGGACACGGTAAAGCATACTGTATCATGTGAAAGAATATTAATTGTGCAAGATGGTTGGAGGTAAGCATTATAGGTTAAGTCGTTTCTCAAGAGATTTTATCCTGTAAGTTTAAGGGAACTGTAAAAAATGCATAATAATACGAAGAAAGTGAAATTTTGACTTGTTAGACATACCATCTATCAACATTTCGGTAAAATAAAACTGCCCTCTAAGTGCACAAAATCACTGCATACGTTAAATGCATGCGATATTTTAAAAGCCTAAGATTGAAGGGGAAACGGGCCAGTTTTCATAACATAACAGTAACTGTCTAACCTGCATTGCTACTATTCGTTAAAATATCGGTGCAGCGTTTTTTGTTGTTGTAAATATTCTATTTATTAAGTGGCTGTACTAGTTATCTAATTAATTTTATAAGACAAACTCCACAAATGAGTATCCATATAAAAAAGTCAAGCTTATGTTTCTGAGTTCAAGTATTATTAAAAAGTTTGTTTTCATTATGCATGGAAGAAATTCAGTTTTTCACAATAAATTAATGAGATACCGAGTACAGTCATATATATATAATAAATTAATATTTACAATAAATTTGACTGCGCTGATATGTCAGTGCATAGCGACCGAGCAGGTTTGGCAGTTTCTGGATATCATCAATGAAAACTGGATGGTTTCACTTGAAAAGTGGTTTCTAGCACCGCTTTAGCGTTGTCCGCCCAAGGGAAGATTTTGCACAATTTAGCCAGCAGTCCATGATTTCCATATTTGCTAGTAAGATGATGCAGCACACCAGCACAACCCCATGCATACGTTATTATCCAAAGTGCGAGCGAATGCCTAAAATGCATGTATGAAGTTCCTAAGATTATGGCTCAACTTAGAGGTTTGCTTACCAAAAGCGCGGACTTCATTTTCAGTACAGATCAGTGAAGATGTTTGACTATCGAACCAGAATCTCTTCCCTATTTATACCTTACGGCCAAAGAGTGAAAGGATGGCCTGGTAGGCGTGAATTTGTGGGATGGCAAGTCCATCCTCAAGCTCCCATTAGCCATTTGGAAGATCACTTGTTACCATAGCATTTCCATCACACTAACAACAAAAAGCCAAGATAGTGAGCATCCTTGCAACATCAATGAAGGCCAACAGAGAACCAGAGGCGTGCTATATGCACCGGTGAGATCATAGCCCACTACGGGATGTCCCATTTTACCGGCCCAAAAAAACTTTCATTTCGTGAAAACCCACTGACAAAAAACCTCTTTGAAATACAAACTGGGCATGCCATGCCATTCAAAAGTTGGCTGCGTGTATAGGAGGAGATAAACAGATTTCGATTTCACACTTTCGCTTATCGGTGAAAGAATTTCTTTTAAATATCACAGAGGAGATGAAAAGCTTAGCATCTTTCTGTTCATGGTCACTTCATGCAAGTAACTTCGACAGAAATGCATTTTATCAGCAGCAGCAATCGTAATCGAAAATCGAACTTGGTTGTAAATACAAAATGCAAGGAGGTGATTACAATGGGAGTAATCCATTTGCTTATTTCCTAACTTATATGTAGATCTAGTTTGATCACTTCTAATTAATTTATATACGTGGTTATAATGTTGATAAGCAAATTAGGGGTCTTATCAGATGAATCAGATCAGATGCAATCTCTTTGCATGGACTCATTAATCCGGCTTTATTGAGGCTGGATAAACCTTCGGGGTGGAATTGGCATGGCCACAACACTGATTCCGAGCAACAACAGACGTCGTTATAGCCCCTTAGCATATCGCTTGAGTTGGACTTGTGGCTTTACAAAGAAACTTCCACTCATATAATGCATAATTCAAGACTTAATTGATATCGATGGCACACAGTTCAATGAGATTTGGTACCTTTCACTTGGATTACCAGAAGCTTGCAATAAATTCACTGAAACGTTTTCTACAGCCAAACTGAATAAATTAAGACTAATTTCGTCCTTATACACAACTCAAATTGAAGATACACCTCTAATGTTTGTAAATCAAAAGTTTGCAAGTCAAACATACAGCATCATGGTCTAAAGTCCAGTTTTTTACAAGGATTTTCCACGGCTGATTTGCTATATAATTAGTGTTCGATTTTAACACTGCAATGAAAATTTAATTCGAGTATATTAAGTACATGTATATTAAATTTGCAATACATATTAATATTAGCGCTCCGTGTTATTTTAAACAATGTTTTTTCAAACAGCAATTACATGAAGTTCAATGTGTTTTGGCAACACCCTTTTATAAGCATTTTATAAGCATGTGCATAACCAGAAAAGGATCAACAATAGCTTACACATTTTTTTAACGAGCACAATTTATTCGCGAAACGGAAAAAGAAGTACAACATGGCGTTAAACTCCAAAACCACAACAATAAACCATACTAAATTATTGACTTTCTACAGTAACTTTCTCCTAATAATGGAAATGAAGACGGTCTGCTAATGATAAACATTGTTTCATTATTAAGACATCGAAATTTTGCGGTTTCATATGCTGCATTAACATACACGTGTTCCAGATAGTCGGGAGTTTTATGCAATTATTATGACAATTGTGGGAATTTTATCTTGCAGTAACTTTCACAAGTGGAAATTTGAACTCTCACGATTTCTTAATTTTTTATCAGCCTACTAATTTAGACCCCTTTTGGCCAAGCAGTGCATAATAAGCGTTTATCAGGGAGTAATTAATTCTCACAATGGAGAAAAGGTTGACCCTTAAATACTAAAATTACAAATGTTGTTAATTTTCAAAGACAATATATTACAATTAGGTTAACGGATATTACTAACTCGGTTAAATTGTACAATTAAATGCGTACAAAATGTTGAAGCTGGATCGGTCTCGACTATGTGATAAACTGCTTATTCAACTGTAACAAGTTACAAGGCATATTTTGTTCATGGATTATGCGATGATCTTTATATTTCCAGGCATTCAGAAACATAATAAGATTTGAATCCTGCTGTTAGGAACTACAAAACGCATCGCAATTTCAAGAAATTACAATCGCATACCTTCATTGACCTATATTTCAAACTGAAAATGAAATTTTGTCAGCTGGCTTGGCATTCATATGGCCTGCATTTTACTTAAACCATGATCCATGGATCATTCTTAAACTAAAAAGTGAACAATTTTCAAATGGTCTCAAACGGTATTTTTATACCTGAATCGAATTTGACACTGACAATGCACAAATTCATGGGACAGAAAGCTGCAGCGAAATATCTATAGATATAATGAAAATATTATTCAACAATGTTTGACCTACTAGCAGTGAAAGGGATACCAATTCTATTCATGCTAATCAAAAAGTTGCTAATATATTGAATATAGTCAATCAGTTTCGTGGCTTAAGACGTGAATGACATTTTACATGTCATCTTAGAATTCAAATAAGGTCGGCACTTTACCAAAGTTATGATTTTTTCATTTATTAACACAGGATTTGTAAAGGAAAGTACCAAAAGAGTGCACTGTCAGCTGAATCAATACTACATAATGACCTTTTGCAATGCAAAGGAAAAAACTCTTTCTGAAACTTTCACGAGGTAGGCAGATTAATAAACATACAGGACATGTATTAAGGCAGGTCAGGTGTGAATGCGCCTACGCCAGTCAATAATTTTGCTAAAACCCTTAAAATTATCTAATGGGCGGATTTTTTATGTTAACTAATAGCCAGAAGGCCGAACTTCAACAATTCTGCCTCAAATCTTGGCTAGATAAGGATATGGGAAGCAGATTCAGGTAGGCAACATTGACCACACCAAACTGAACAATTTTTAAAATCACAGTGGGCACAGCTTTACGACTTCAGAAGCAGTATTAGTTAGGAGTAAAAACTGTTTTCTTGTTAATAAAGAAATTCATAACTTAAACATTACGTTTACCTACCTGTAGTCATATAAGGTAGGTAAGAATTAGGTTAACCAATTTCTCATGTTGTGCACCACATTCTAAATGGATAGTGGCGCAAAAAAGTCAAAAATTAGTTAGCAAAAACAGTAATTACTGGTACAGA
>JAQFYZ010002374.1:0-17343 GCA_034695085.1 Cylindroiulus punctatus
AGAGTATCGACGCTGCACTGCCTCTATTTTCTGGATATCAGATTTTGTATATGGGCTCCAGACCTCACTGGCATACTCCAGTGTCGGTCTCACAAATACGATAAAGGCCTGCCATAGGCTGGTTGGGTCTTTACTGTGGAAACATTTCCGTATCAAGTTAGCCTGGCGGTGGGCCTTGCTTGAGATTTGCGCGCAGTGCTCGCTAAACTTTAAGTCTTTGCCGAAAAGGACACCCAGGTCTCGTTGTTTTTTCACTTCATGCATAGGTGCTTAATGCTTAAGAGTGCCATTAGTGTATATATTTACTTAGAATAATGCTGACATATTCTGGTGTCGTTACAGAGCATTGTGAAAAACTTTTTGATTTGTTGGACAGCGTTGCCGAGAACAACAAACGAAAAGTGACTGTGTGGCCATTACAGATAATGCTGTTAATATTATATCCGGTAAGTCTGTTCACCTCTGAGCAACATTGTTTTCCATAGGTTTAAAACTCTTATCAGGGTATTTGATCCACAGAAAATATTGGAAGAAATTGTGAATGCGGATGCTGGAGCTCCAACATCCTCACGACACTATCGAAAGGTTTGAGATAATTTTTTGACTACTTAATATCCTTTCCTCATGGTTTTAATTCGCGTTGTCCTTTGGCTTTTGTTATGCATTATGTAGAAGCAGTTCATTGATCATCTGAAACGTTCCTTAATTCCTCATGGTGCCCACAAGCAAGGTAAATAATGTTCATGCATGGGTTACTCAGAACCAACATTTTCAGATAAACGCTTTTCTGTTACATATTTCAACTTTGTTTTTATAGTGATGGAAGCAGCAGCTATCACGTGTGTAAAATTATGTAAAGCTTCGACATACATTCAACTTGATTGCAGCAACGTTGTTTTTGTTCTTGTCCAAGCGGTTATTAATGATCTCAAGGTTGATTTCGCTTTTTTTTACTCTCATGCATTTTTAAATTGAAAGTACCCAATTCCTAAGTTGTGTTTTCACTCCCTTTATTCCTATAGGGTTTGTTGTTTAATCCAAATAAACCATTCTCACGTGGACAAAATAGCGTCTCCCAAGACATTGATCTCATGATTGATTGTTTTGTGTCGTGCTTTCGCATCTGTCCACTTAGCAACGAGCCCCTCAAAGTATGCTTGAACCCAAATTCTTCGTCTCTCTACCATTTTGTTCTCATCAATTCATTATACAGGTGAGTAATTGTTAAAATTTCAATATCACTTAAAAAAATTTTCAAAATTAATTTGTACGTTATCCAAAACTGTCTGCTATTTCAGGATAATCACCCAGCGGCGGCTTCAGTGGTGGCCACAAATTAATTTGGTTTACAACAAGGCCCCAGAATTGAGGTCTATGTTTACCGACACTCTTACCAAAGTTACCCAAGGCTTCATTAGCCATGCACCACTACGAATGATCCAAGTGAGTCGCGTTTGTTTTGTAATGTCTACATGTGGTCGATTTATTTTTACAGGTCATTCCATGCGCCTTTTTGAATTCCTTTTAGAGCTATTCCAAAGTCAAGGAAAAAGTCACTACCTTGAAGTTTAAGGAGAAGGCGTCAGAGGAAACCCCTAGCTATCGGAACCTTTTGCTGTGCATGGTTCGACTTATTCATGCTGATCCATTGCTAATGCTAAATGTACGTTCCATCTCTGTGCCGTTCAAAATCGGTTTTTCTTTACCACATGTTAATTTGTAAAATGAAACTCGCATATGTACAACAAGCTCTAAAATAATATTGATAAACTTCTACATTTTGTAATGAGTTTGATTAGACATTATATGCTTTTGTTTTTCCTTGCTGAAATTATAAATGATATATTGACACTTTCCTTGCCTTTCATAGAATCAAGGAAAAGCTGGTCATGAGATACAAAGCAGCACTTTGGAGCTCATCAACGGTCTGGTGTCCTTGGTTCACCAACCAAACATGTTGGATGTGGCCCAGGAGGCCATGGAGGCACTGCTCGTCTTGCACCAACCTGAAAAGATCGAAATGTGGAACCCAGAAGCCCCGATCAATACATTCTGGGATGTTAGGTAAGCTGTGCATGTTTGTGGCACCCTTAATACTTGAAATTTACCGCATACTCACCTGAAATTAACATGGGTTCCCCATACAAATATTTTAGTTCACAGGTGTTGTTTTCAATTTCCCAAAAATTGATTCAACACCAGATTGTCAACTACACCGAAATCTTAAAGTGGCTGAGGGAGATTTTGGTTTGCCGCAACACCTTTCTGCTCCCTCACAAGGAATATGCCAATGTTGGCAGTAACGTTGCCATATGCAAGCAGGCCCACATTAAACTGGAGGTCAGTCATGTCGCACTGGCTGTACTGCATTTAGCTTGAGAGACAGCAACTGACATGGTATTTTTGAATGCAGGTGGTGTTTTTCATGTACTTGTGGAGCATCGATATTGATGCCGTGCTAGTCGCCATGTCATGTTTTGCTCTTCTCTGCGAAGAGGCTGACATCCGGTGTGGGTCCGATGAACTTAGTGTTACCTACCTTCTGCCAAACTATCACGTCTACCAGGAGTTAGCAGCCGCAAGCACTGTCCTCACCACTGGTAAGTCTCGAGAGCTTTGCAAAACGCTTCGGGCCTTTCCGTACGCTTAGTTTTTTAATTTTTTTTTTTAACTTTTGATAATTTCGTACGTTGCTTTCCAATATCATCAGCTAGAATGTTCCACTGCCGCTGGTTTTTCATGCTTTTTCACATTTTAGTTGCCTTAGTTTGCCACCTTAGCCACTGCAGTCACCAATTGGGTTTTCAGTTTTTTTATGCTGCAGTTTTGCCGCTGCTATGTTTTCACAAGCTGTTTTCAGTTGTTTATTTCACCGCTCGCTAGCAGCTCCCGTAGGTTTGCCGTGGCTCATGCTAGCTATTGTGGAATTTTAAGTGTTGTTCTCGTGTGACCATTTGAACCAGTGAAGGGTTCGTTCTCTAACAGAATCTGCACGTCGATTTCCCACAGGAAGAGCGGCCCTGCAGAAGAGGATCATGGCCTTGCTGCGCAAAATTGAGCACTGCACGCAAGGCTGTTCACAGGTTAGGCTTATTTTTTTTGTCGATGTTGTTGTTGCTATATTTGAAATTCATGGCGAATATTTGGCGAAATTTGCACGGTTTGTCTGGATCAAAATTTGCCAGTAAGCCTGGGCTGTCTGAGAAAGAAATTTGCTATTGGTACGGATCTTTTCACGCAAATCATACCAGACTTTGTTGACAGATTCTCCATGGCTTTCAAAAATGTTCAGATATGATAAGAGTAGCATGAAGTATTTTTTACTTGGTGCTATTTCCTTATCATTGTAACAAATGTGATATTTTAGATCAGGTGAATCTTAAGAAAGTTCTTTACAACCATGTACAGCATTACCTGACATTACCTTTACATGGTCGCAACCTGAATCGAGGCATTTATTATATTGTTGTACATAATTAGATATTTTCCTTGTCGGAGGTCAATTTCCTAATTACCCTCGTATTTATGCCCACTGCCGTTTATTATGCATCAGGCCTGAGAAATATGTTGTGTAACTGCAGTGCCCGAAAGTGCCTTCCTTGCCTTTTCTACAGCTTTCACCAAGCTGCAAATGTTATCTTTTACGCGTTTATTGATTTTGAAAAAGTTACATGTAACACATAAAATTATCTCTAATCCTTGGGAAAATGGCCACATGGGTTTGGCAGTAAATGTTTCAGTAAATCGTTCCGGGATACGCCTCAAAAAGATTGCAAATGTCGGTAAAGGTACAGTCCCCAGAATTCAGAGAATGCAAATTGCAAATTGTCGTTTGGATAAAATCGTAACAGTTTTGGTTTTGCTTGCCCATAACTTGAGCGAATGAAGTATCAATGAGCATATTGGTTTTGTGAATTTTTTGATGTCGCTTGATCATTTTTACCAAATTTCTATAGGCCTGGGAAGACACGTTTTTAAATTGGGACCAAGTGACGAAAGTGCTGGTCAGCTACCCAAAGGCAAAGTTGGATGAAGGGCAGATAAGCGAAGGGTTCCATCGGACGGTTGGGAAGCGAAGGGCTTCCCATCAAAACACTGATCATGAGCTGGAGGTAAATCAGAAATAACCCAGTAAGCAAAAATAAGAATGGTCTCTTGAGTTCATGCCTGATATCTCACTCTTTTGATTTAGGATCAGATCAACGAGTGGGCCAACATGACTGGTTTTCTGTGTTCCCTCGGAGGAGTTTGCCTGCAGAAGAAGTCTCCTGCCAGAATGACCATGACGAGTTCATCGCTCGGCTTAGAAATGAGGAAGACGAGCATGCTCGCCGCAGGGGTTCAGGATGTCCAGTATTGCCCAGTTACTCAGTAAGAATTTTTATTGATGTGTTTAATGCTGTTGCTTGTTGATTTGCTCTACATTTTTCCTAAATTGGTATTAAAATGTTACTCTAGGTTCGTTGGTCAGCTTCTCCGCCTTCTGGTTTGCAACAACGAGAAATTCGGAACGCATATACAGAAACATGTCAAGGAGTTAGTGGCCCATGAAATGAGTCCGGCACTCTATCCGATCTTGTTCGACCAAATTAAGGCCAGCTTGGACAAGTATTTCGATTCTCAGGGACAGGTTAGTGGAAACCCCCCACTTCTGTTCAAACCATACTGAATTGATTTGGTTTTCCAACATTTATTTACTCCTGTTTCATGCCCATGAAATATTAGGTGCAAGTCAACGACGTCAACACGCAGTTCATCGAACACATCATTTTTATCATGAAAAATGTGCTGGAGAGCAAAACTGAGCAGCCATCCGAGCATTTGGGCGTGACTAGCATCGAGGGAATGATGTTGGGGATAGTCAGGTATCTTACATTTTTGTAGTTCAATCGAGTCTCCTAACGTTGGCATCAAATAATTATATGCAGATTTTTTCCCCCTTTAAACAGGTGAAAATAATGTTCAATTTCCCTAATAACTTTCACTTATTTCCGTATTAGAACTGTCTTACTGTTTCAATAAAATTTACCTTATTAGGCTTCTATTAAATCATCTGTAATGGGAATACACTGTCTTTTAATTTGGAAGTCAACGAAATGCAAAGATTTTTTCATATACCTGTTTAATTCTTACATGGTAATTTTTCCTGCTCAGATTTGTTCGCCACTTGGACACCACCGTCCATGCGCTCCACATCAAGACGAAACTATGTCAGCTGGTAGAAACGATGATGCAAAGGCGGGATGACCTGGCTTTTCGCCAGGAAATGAAGTTCCGCAACAAGATGGTGGAGTATCTCACCGATTGGGTGATGGGCAACTCGCACCAGATAGCACCTCCGAGCACGGGAGATGTGAGCACCATCACTCGGGATTTGGATCAGGCGTGCATGGAGGCCGTTGCCGCCCTGCTCAGGGGGCTCCCCCTGCAGCCGGAAGAAAGCGATCGTGGTGACCTCATGGAGGCAAAATCTCAACTTTTCTTGAAGTAAGTCTTGCAGCCACGATCTGGTCTCAGCAGAAATTTTCCAGAGGTTACATCTTTCTAATTGGCGGTTATGTAATTGCCCAGATACTTCAGTTTGTTTATGAATCTCCTGAATGACTGCAGCGAGGCTTTGGAACCCGAGAAAGACAACTTGAGGCAACGAGAGCATTCCTCAAAGCTGAGCACACTTCGCAATGCAACCATTCAAGCCATGTCCAACTTGTTGAGCGCTAACATCGACAGTGGATTGATGCATTCCATTGGTTGGACATAATTCTGTTCTTGCCTAAATAATACTTGAGGAAATAACACATCATTGTGCATGCATTATTTCTTTACATCTAACAGTAATGTTTTATTTAAAATTAAGGTTTGGGCTACCACAAGGATTTGCAAACAAGGGCTGCGTTCATGGAGGTCTTAACCAAGATTCTTCAACAAGGAACCGAGTTTGATACCTTGGCCGAGACTGTCCTGGCAGATCGTTACGAGCAACTTGTTCAGTTAGTTACAATGATTGGGGACAAAGGTGAACTGCCGATTGCCATGGCCCTCGCTAGCGTCATAATGACTCCACAAATGGTAGGTTGCTTGGAGTTTTCATTACCTCATGCCACAACTGAATGATACATTCATTAAAATGCTAAATACTACGAACATTCTGGATTTGGTTCAAATTTGTCTTCTTGTAGGATGAGCTGGCTCGTGTTTTTGTCACCCTGTTTGATGCAAAGCATCTCCTGGCGCCTCTTTTGTGGAACATGTTTTATAAAGAGGTATGGTTTCATCCGTTTATAATTTTATTTCAACATGCCCGTGACATTAGAATGAGGTATATAACTTCAGTCATTTTCGCCAGGTGGAAGTGTCGGATTGCATGCAAACACTGTTTCGAGGAAACAGCCTCGGCAGCAAGATCATGGCTTTTTGCTTCAAGATCTATGGCGCTAGCTATTTGCATAATCTCCTCGAACCGTTGATTCATCCACTGGTTGATCAGATAGGTGTCAGCTATGAAGTGGATCCAGCTAGGTAAGCAAAGCTTTCTTCTGGAAGTGCTGGATTGAAAATAGTACATGACTTATTAATTGTATTTAACCAGGTTGGAAACAAGCGAAGATCTAGAGGAGAACCGGCGAAATCTCATTCATTTGACGCAGAAGGTGTTCAATGCCATCATCTGCTCTTCTGATCGCTTTCCCCCGCAGCTGCGAAGCATGTGTCATTGCCTGTATCAGGTGTTGAGCAAGCGTTTCCCACAGGTTCCCCACAATAACATCGGCGCTGTTGGAACAGTAATCTTCTTGCGCTTCGTAAATCCGGCTATCGGTAAGTGGGTGGGGATCAACAGCACGGGTTCGAATTTTGTCGTTTGCAGCATTCGTATTAACTCCATTGGCGATTTCAGTCTCCCCTTACGAAACTGGCATAATAGACCAACAACCGACGTCTCAGATCAAACGCGGTTTGATGCTGATGTCGAAAATTCTCCAGAACATCGCGAACCACGTGGAGTTCAGTAAAGAGCAGCATATGCTGGGCTTTAACCAATTCCTCAGGGCGAATTTCGAGAGCGGGCGCCGCTTTTTCATTACCATAGCTTCCGACTGCGAGACTGTTGATCAAGCCAGCCATAGCATGTCGTTCATCAGTGACGCCAACGTGCTGGCACTGCATCGCCTACTGTGGAACCACCAAGAGAAAATTGGAGACTATCTTTCCAGTAGCAGGTAAAGCTCCGCAATTGTATGGACCCATAGTGTTTGTCGTTTTGGCAAGTTATCGCTAAACATGAGACTATCTGTAGGGACCACAAAGCGGTCGGAAGAAGGCCGTTTGACAAGATGGCCACCCTCCTGGCTTACCTCGGTCCACCGGAGCACAAACCGATTGATTCACAGTGAGTAAATATGCTTCAACACGCAAGTAAATCAGTGTGTCACATTCAAGTGGCAATCATAAGATCTGCCAAACGGAATCGCTGTGAATATACATTCCCATAAACAAAAGTCTTTAAAAATGAGGAAAAAGGAGGCTCGATTAACACATTTGATTAATTAAAATGATAGTTACAAATAAACGTGTTTGACAGAAAGATAATTATACATAAATTGATCTTCAATATTATTTAGTTTAATAAATATCAGCCCTAGTTTATGTTTTTCTCTCATTTTTCTCTAAAAAGGTTTTCCAACTTTTCATGCTTATTCCAGGTGGAGCAGTGTCGACATGACAAGCACGAAATTTGAAGAAATCATGAGCAAGCATAATATGCACGAAAAAGATGAATTTAAGTCGATCAAGAGCTTGAACATCTTTTATCAGGCAGGAACTTCTAAGGCGGGGAACCCAGTGTTTTATTACATTGCCAGGCGATACAAGTACGGTGCATGTTGCATTTTTTAGACAGAAGCCCTGCCGGATTGCATTAATTTTTGAGCGCTAATTCTGACCCATTCAGGATCGGCGAGACCAATGGTGATTTGCTGATTTACCACGTGATCCTTACTCTGAAGCCATTCTGCAACAAGCCGTTCGAGCTCGTCGTGGACTTCACCCATGCAATCGCCGACAACAGGTTTAGGGTAAGTGAAATCCATGGATTGTTATGCGACGAAAACTGGGCTGCGGGCCACTTTTGCCTTAACGTTTTCCTCAATTTCTGGTATTATAGGCAGAGTTTTTGCAGAAGTGGTTTGTCGTTTTGCCGGATTGTGCTTATGAAAACATTCAGGCTGCTTACATCTACAACTGCAACTCCTGGGTGCGAGAGTACACAAAGTTCCACGACCGTATCCTGGCTCCGCTCAAGGGCAACAGGGCGTTGATTTTCATCGACACACCGCAGAGGCTCAACGATTACATCGACCCCGAACAACAGAAGCTGCCTGGCGCCACGCTGAACTTGGACGAGGATTTGAGGGTCTTCAATAATGCCTTGAAATTGTCGCACAAAGACACGAAAGTTACGATTAAAGTATGAGATTTTCACCTACAATTTACCATCGAAATTATGTGCTGGGGAAATTAAGGCACTTTTCATTTGCATTTATTGCTATTTGTAGGTTGGTCCAACAGCTATTCAAGTCACTTCTGCTGAAAAAACCAAAGTTCTAAGTCATTCTGTGCTGCTGAACGATGTCTATTATGCTTCGGAAATTGAAGAAGTCTGCCTCGTAGACGACAATCAGTTCACACTGACCATTGCCAACGAGAGCGGCCCACTGCCTTTTATCCATAACGACTGCGATAGCATAGTTCAAGCCATAATTCACATTCGCACCCGCTGGGAATTGTCGCAGCCTGTAAGCATGCTGATGTTTATTCGCAAAAGTCCATTTTACTTAATCCAGTGATGTTTCATGACTCTGATTTTGGATTTCAGGATTCAGTGACCGTGCATCAAAAAATAAGGCCCAAAGATGTTCCTGGAACGCTCCTCAACATGGCGCTTCTGAACTTAGGCAGCTCTGATCCCAACTTGCGAACGGCAGCTTATAATCTTCTTTGTGCACTCACGGACACCTTCAACCTCAAGATCGAGGGGCAGCTTCTGGAGACGTCGGGTGAGGCAATTGTCTCAAAAATGGGCTTTCCAATCATCATTCTAATTAGCTTATGCGTTTTAGAAAGATATATTTTCAAATTAAACTTTGGTTTTGAAGCCCCATTAATGGGATGTCATTGCGAATTTGTCATTTTTGAAACCAATGCTGGGCAACTAAATCATTCCAAAAATGTAATACTTCCGAGAATGAGTAGTTTTAAAACCACCTATGAGCCACCTAAGGGGCTTTCTGAGTGTTCTGTTATTTGGATGGTTGTTTTTTTAAATTATGGAATTTTAATATGAAGCTATAATAATTTCAAAATGCTTGACAGGCCTGTGCATCCCATCCAACAACACGATTTTTATCAAGGCCATCAGTGAAAAACTGGCCGTCAATGAGCCACATCTCACTTTGGAGTTCTTGGAGGAATGCATCCAAGGTTTTGCTGCGTCCAGCATTGAGCTGAAGCATCTCTGTTTGGAATACATGACTCCATGGCTTCCCAACTTGACAAGGTAGGAAGCATGGTCTGGTTAGTTGATTAAAAGAATGAACGAGGTTGATCACGTTTGCTTCCTAGGTTCTGCAAGCAGTCCGACGACAGCAAAAGGCAGCGAGTGGCCATGATTCTTGATAAACTGATAACCATGACCATTGAAGAGATGGAGGTGGGTCGAATGCATCAATGATGCGCTTGAACAAAAATGCTGCACGATGCCTGCATTTCTCACTAACTGATTCATCGTTACAGATGTATCCGTCAATTCAAGCGAAGATCTGGGGAAACATCGGTCAGGTGGCCGATCTCATCGACATGGTGCTGGACAGCTTCATCAAGCGCAGTGTAACTGGTGGCCTCGGTTCCACAAAGGCGGAAATCATGGCCGACACCGCAGTTGCGCTGGCATCGGCGAACGTGCAGCTGGTGGCCCCGAAAGTGCTTTGCCGTCTTTGTAGGGTAAGGCACCTTATAACGTGTACACAGCATTGGCTCATCCAACAACCGTTGCCGGTGAGTGATAAACGTGATTAATGTGATTTCAGGTGATCGAGAAAACTTGCACGTCTCCTACGTCCACTTTGGAGCAGCATTTGATGTGAGTAATTTGCACTTTGATATGGCTGTGATATGAGCTGTTACCATGTCATTACGACCCCCAGAGCGAATTTGTATATGTGGTACTTTCGATTACACCCAACATGACCTACTCTAGAATAAAATAACCTAACCTATCCATGATGTCAATGGTTGCAACGTGCTGCTATGTAAAACTAACGTGCTACGATCCCTCCAAATCCTTTCAGGTGGGACGACATAGCCATTCTAGCCCGCTACTTGCTCATGTTGTCCTTCAACAATTGCTTGGACGTTGCCAGTCACTTGCCCTACCTCTTCCACATCGTCACCTTCCTGGTCTGCACAGGGCCCGTCTCACTGCGGGCGTCCACCCATGGGTTGGTCATCAACATCATCCATTCGTTGTGCACCTGCACGAAGCCGGCTTTCGGAGGTTAAGCGATGTTCTATCTGTGTGATTATTCTCATATGGCATTGCTATGGAATTAAAGACCACATTCTTGCTTTGTTGTTGAACAGAGGAGACCAAGAGGGTTCTGCGGCTCAGCTTGGACGAATTTTCTCTGCCAAAGTTCTATCTTCTATTTGGCATCAGCAAGGTTAAGTCTGCCGCGGTCACTGCGTTCCGGTCGAGCTACCGCTTGGGCGACAGGCAAGCCGACCGGTCCTTCTGCTCGACTCCGGATCAGGAGAGAATGAGCCTGGCTTCACTCGAAGCCATCACTGATGCTCTCTTGGAAATTATGGAGGTGAGCCAGTACTCTGTGACTCCCAAATTGAGGTGACATGACTGGGGGAAAGTTATTTGACCCTTAAACACTACTTGTCAGACCTGTATGGGCGATATTCCCAACTGTGACTGGCTGCAGAAGTGGACCACCCTTTCCAAAAGCTTCGCATTCCGCTACAACCCTGCCCTGCAGCCTCGCGCACTCATTGTTTTTGGGTGTATCAGCAAAACTGTGAGTGATCAAGAGGTCAAGGGACTGTTGCGAATTATGGTTAAGGTGAGGGATGCTTTCTTTGAGTTATGATTTTTCTAGATGAAATTACAAGTTAGTTAATCGTGATTTATTGCTTTTCTGAATGCTCAGGCCCTGGAGTCGTTTAATGACATAATCCTAATCGATGCCATTGTGATGTGCTTAACGAGGCTGCAACCTCTGCTCTCTCCCGTAAGTTTGGATTGTCGAAGCTCTTCCTCTGTCACTTATGGTCGTGATGATTTTGGCAGTCGAGCATTGTCTGAACTTTTTCTTTTCAATTTTGCATCCCAATTGCAATATTTCAGGAATCTCCAATCCATCGTGCCTTGTTCTGGGTCGCTATCTCGGTGCTCCAGTTGGACGAACAAGCATTGTACGCTTCCGGCCTGGCTCTTCTCGAACAGAACTTGCACACGCTTGATTCTCAGGGCTCGTTCGATCATCAGGTTGGTCGATCTTAACGTGAAAACTGTACGTTTGTTCTCATTAAACTCACTACCACTGCTCTTTCAACAGTCTTTGGAGGTGGTAATGCTGGGCACGAGGGAACCACTCGAGTGGCATTTTAAGCAACTCGATCATACGGTTGGTTTGAGCTTCAAGGCGAACTTCCACTTTGCACTGGTTGGTCACCTGCTGAAGGGATTCCGTCACCCAACGCCCACTACTGTCTCTCGCACCTCTCGCGTGCTCAACATGCTCTTGGGGATAGTTGCCAAGCCGCATCGGAGGGACAAGTTTGAGGTGTCTGGAGAAAGTGTGGCTTACTTGGCAGGTATGCTCTATGGTGCAAATCGCACGCTTTTCTAATTTTGCAGCACGTTATTCCATCGCTGCTGGCATTTTTGTATATGGAACTACGTGCAAAGTCCTGAATTGAAAAATTAAGATTCTCTAGTATTTTTTTCGCGATACCATTCAACGCTTTGAGGATACATGTATAAGTAATTGAAAGTAGCATAATTTCATAACATTTCGTCTTTGCAGCCTTGGTACCTACGTCAGAGGAGGTGCGAAGCAGATGCCACTTAAAGCACAACATCTCTAGATCAACTTCCGAATGTGGATCAGTGGACAACTTTCCAATAGGCGTTCACTTGAACACAGTCAGCCTACCCACTTCAACATCTCCGCTTCAGTCGCCGGGGACGAGCCCTCATCGAGGCCATTCACCCAGTGGCCAACAGCCACAGGGTCCCTTCACGCCACTAAGCAGACGACAAAAGAGTTGGGATGTTCTCGACCAATCTACCATGTCTCAGCTGCAAAAGCAGACACAACAGGTAGGAAAAATGCAGTTAATTAATAAAATTGTCAAAGTTGACTTCCGCAGTGCAAGGTGGTCACTTCTGCAGTTTGTGGCACGTATAAATCCCAATTACTTTCCTCAATTTATGGGTGCGTTATATGTTCAGGGAACTCTGGACATTTAGTTTTCTCAACAGTTATGATATTGCCTCACATAGGTTTGACCACTTGACCGTGATTAAACCATTTTTTTTCTGTACTTCGTCAGTCACTGCATCAATGTCTTCTGTTTCGCTCACATAGGTTTGCACGAAGGACCCCAAAAGTTGGCGCAGTTTAGACTTGGACCCCCAGAGCCGACCGTTGTTCAAGACGCAGCGGAGCAGCTCGATGCCAACGCCAAAGTCGCAAAAGAGCATGGACAACTCCTCTTCGTCTTCCCCCTCGCTATCCTCCAAAGGCCCCACGCTGAACGATGCATCCAACAGTCCCACGTCCAAAGATCGCAGCGCTCGCGTGTCCATTTCTAACGACAACAACGTTCTGCTGAATCCCGACGTCATAATGGATTGCCCCACCCAAGCCCTGCTGCTCACCGTTTTGGCCACGCTCGTTCGCAACACGACGGACGAGAACGAGATGCGGATTTTGTACGAGTACCTGGCCGAGGCATCAGTGGTCTTTCCAAAAGTGTTTCCAGTCATGTAAGCATCACACTTGCTTTCTCTCGAGGTTTTCAATGTACACTGAAACCTCTTTGTGCCATACACCTACAGTGCATACATACCAAGTGTCCGAGTTTCCAAGTTAGATATATTTTAGTCTTCGAAAAATGTTTCTCACCCAAGCTTTAAGTTGACATGTCTTTTCCACCCTTGTTGGACAAGTTACTACATGATCGTACAATTGAAAAAAAATTGACAGCAGATCACAGAATTTTCTTAGACATGAAGGGGTTCTCTCCACAAGGGTAGGAAAACTTGTTGACTTATGAAAAAGCAAATTACTCAACATGAGTAAGCATGAGTTTGATCTCATGCTAGGAACTTCGGTGTCCATTGTCTGATCATGTAGAAATTTCCTCACAGAGCGCCCATTTCTTCCCATTTGGCAAACGACATTGTCAGACAGAGAGAGAGAGAGAGAGAGAGAGAGACTAAGATAGTTTTCGTCCTTGATGGTGCTTGTAACACTGCCCTACTTTTCGAGTTCAAGGGTTTTCCCCGTAGAGATGTGCTAATTAGATGCCACATGCTAATTCTAATAATGCTAATTCTATGGCACACGTCCAGTGCAGACAAAAATTGTCACACATCATGGGACTGACCAACTAGGAGAATTTCTGCATAGTGTTGATGTTCCTTCTGGTTTGTTTTTTGTACTTCCCAACAGCCATAGCTTGTTGGACGCCAAGATCATACAGATGCTGCAGCTCTGTCATGACCGAGCTATCCTGAGCGCCGTACAGGACATCATCCAGAACATGATCGCTTGTGAAGACACCAGCCAGCAACAGTTGCACTATCTGCAAAGTGAGTTTCATCTCTCGGCGCCTTGGTAGTGCTGGAACGACCTTTAATCTGTCTTGTCTGATTGCAGGCTGCGGTTTTGGTGGTCTGTGGAGGTTTGCCGGTGCATTTGCTAAGGTAATTATCGCAGCTGCATCTAATTGTTGATTATACCAAGAGCTTAGCCAGAGTTTAATGGTTGCCGCAGAGTTCCTCCACTCTGGACAATGCTGAATTGTTCGTGAACTGCTTGGAAGCCATGGTGGAGACATGCTTGCCGGGCGACGAGGCCGACGGGGAGCAGCTGAGCCAGTATCCGAGCACGCTTTCCATTTCTTCCAACATGAATCTCTCCAGCTCAATGTCCAGTTTGACGCTGGGTTCGCCCACCGAGAGGGACGTCAACATCGACTACAGTGTGGTCGACAGCAGTGCAGCTCGTATGAGGCATGGATCAGCAAAGCAGGTAGGAAAGTAACATTTTACATCTTTTTTGAACTTTACCTGTCTGTGGGGAAAATAATGGCAAAGCTGTTCAATGTGGTCTGAAATTTGAATCTGGCATCGAGCAACATTGCACCTACTTTAAGCACCGAGCAAGTGACTTAGTGATATCACTATCTGTATGCTGACTACAGGGTATCAACTAGAATAGTTTATGTCTAACATGCTGTGCAACCTCTCGTTGAAATCTTTTTTACACGCGCTCATTTAGGGAGGACGCGTGACCAGATGACCTTCTCTTCCCAGTGAGCTTCACCACACCGTTTTCCTCGTCAGTGTCGTGGTCTTGCTGTTGTCCGGTTTTGCATTCCGCGCTAACGACCATTCCGAGATGAGGAGCAGCTCCCGGATGCTCTCGCTCCTTCGGCTGCCGTCACGCGCACGATGGCGCAGTCTTCTGCAGCGGCTGCAGAGCACGGGCAGCAAATCTCAGAACGGATGCGCCAATGGTAGCCAAGAAGATGTGGACTGAGGTGCGCGAGGTCAGTTGACTACGGAGGAATGGGAGCGGCAGCGCAAGCAGTTTGCACGCTGTCTCTACTCTCAGAGACCGTCAATCCCGATGCTCCCGCTGCTTTTGAGTCATCTTTTCTAGCCGATTGTTGTTATTGCTATGTCGCTGTTTCATAATAGCTCGAGCGGAAGCGGGCTGTCTGGCTGTTCTGAAAATCAAACTAGATCTCTGGTACCTTCATTATTTCTTAATTTTGATCGGACACCGTGAAGAACCCAAAGCTAGCTGTGGGGAGTTGAGGTTTTCAGGTTTCCTAATAAGGTATCATTCTGTTTTTTAACGTTAAGACCCCCAACTGCTCGTATCTATTCCTCATTTTATTCCCTATGAAACAGGGCCCAGGCTTGGTTTACTTTAAATCACGTTCAAAAAGTAACGAAAACAATGGTGAAATAATTTGATTTGAAATCATTTTTGGATTCTGAAAAAGCAACATTAATAATGAGGACAAGTCAACAATTTAATTTCTTAATTGAAGTCGTTTTATAAATGGGCATGCTCTAACCTCCAGCAGTGATCGAAAATTATAACATCGAACCCATTCTAACAAATGAGTATAATCTAAAATAGTTTTCGCATCTGAAAAATAAATCGTTGACTCGTGAATAATTTCTGATGCACGCTTATTTGCTAAATAAATAAATTAGAAAAGTTAAAAATTGTTCGTTCATATTGGAGAAAAAGATAAAAAGTCTGTACATACATGTAGTAATTAACAAGGGATGCAATCTAAAATTGCTTTTCAGTTCGTTTATATGAGGAGATGCTTTCTAAGTTTGTTTGTTTTCTGTCACAGTATTTATGGTGATTGTAAAGCCAGTTCTGCAACTGCATGATGGTTTTAAAAATAAGGAATCATAAATGATTGTATCGATTTCGAAGGTCCAAAAAGGGATAATGTTAGTTTTGTTACTTGAAGCCCTAAGCCATACAAATTTGGCATCAGCTGTCGAGAAAATGAAATACACTTTGTGATTATATTCATTCGTTAGGATGATGAGTATGTACAATGAGGGTACCCTTGATTTTACGATTGCCAGACACCCCGTTGACCACGCGCACAAAACTCTCATTGTCGAGCGAATCGAAAACCTAGCCAAACGTGTTCAGCCTATAAAAACGCAGCGGTAATGGCAAAGCTCAATTATATCGAAGTTATAGCGAGTGAAATTTTAAAGCAAATGCCCCAAAGCTCTTAGGAATGTCGTTTAAATTCCTTCCAGAGAATATATTTTTGTGAGCAGAAATTGAAAAATATCAAAGGTTAGTAAACAAAGTGCAGCAGCGATCCACGTGCAGTTTTCGTAGGAACACTTGGCGTGCTGCTGCGCCGTCCTCCACAATACGTTGTTGTTATGAAAGAGTTTTAATATTTCTCGCAACTATTAATATTTTCGTCTTCTGTTTCTTGGTTGCAGCACGTTTTTCTGCAAAACGCTCGTTTTAGATCTTGGGCTCTCCACAGTTCTGCGGGACGTCGGCACAGTCTTCCTGCCCAGCTGAATAAACTCGTCATGAACGTTCAATAAGTACACCAATAGCCCCGCAAACTGGCTCGAACGATTTAATGTTCATTCTGCATGGTTTATTTTCGGAATATGCAGAAAATTGACCCGTATTATTCAATCCTCAGATGTTTCGGCCCATACTGTTCCTAAGCGTGCATCGATAAAGACAATTATTGAAACAATATTAGTTTTCCACAATTATTCTAGCGCCGGTACTATTTGGTAGCCAGTTTCGTTGCTAATGATGTACCTGTTCTCATCTAAAGTAGGTTTGCATGCAGTCGAAACCGTGACAATCAAGGATTGCAGAGTTTTTCCTGTTTCGACTGTAATGCTAAGTCCATGTAATCATGTTCGGCAAAATTTTAATTTCCCTCACGTAAAGAAAACAGCTTCGCTGGGAATAGATGTTTTTCGTAGAAGTTGAAAATTTTTCACTTTTTTACACGCATGAATAAGAATGATGTTCGATTTACTCGACATTGTTTCCTGTTGAAACTTTGAATTTTTGAAATTTTTAATTACAAAAATAAAATGAACAATTTTTGGAAAGTATCTCTTCCCAGCCGATACACTTAGCAATTAATGTTTTTGACTAAATTCCATGTCGCTGATCATTTAACCCACTGTGGGTACCGATTTTGGGCCCTGGGTACCACTGTGGCAGGAACTCTGGTGCTGGCGTGATACCAAAACGATTCATTCAATCGTAAAAATTCTGCCCCATTCCAAAGCACAACCCCGTTTATCATTCCAGCATCACCCGAAGCAAAAACACGAGGTGCTTCCCACCGCTGCTAGTTGGTGTCATATGCCGTACCGTATTAGTGTACCAGGGTGGCCACAGGTCAGGGAAGTCATGGAAGTCAGGGAAAAGTCAGGGAAAATAAAAGTGGTCAGGGAAGTCAGGGATAAGTCAGGGAACTTTGTAAGTGGTCAGGGAAATTTTTCACTGTCAA
>JAQFYZ010002375.1:0-17342 GCA_034695085.1 Cylindroiulus punctatus
ATTTTTTATTTGATGAATTAATACCAATTTTAATTCTTGTGCAGTTATTGGCCTTTGCTGTGGTGGCTCTGGTGGCCCTGTTCCAAGTAGCTGAAGCTGATCCGGTTCCAGATCCCGAAGCCATGCCCGATCCGGATCCGATCCCTGTTGCTGATCCTGTTGCTGATGCTGAGGCAAGACGTGGTTACTATGGCGGTGGTTACCGAGGTGGCTATTATGGAGGTGGTTACAGGGGTGGCTATTATGGAGGTGGTTACAGGGGCGGCTACCGTGGTGGTTACAGGGGTTACGGCAATTATTACGGACGCTGATAAAACACCTACCAAACACCTTCTTCAGCATTCTTACCACTAACTGTATAAATACCATGTTTATATAATCCCCACATAAAATACTGCATTGCATTGTCATATTGTCAACGAGATCAGTTTGTATTTTTCTTGTGCCATTCGAAATTCATCTTTTGTTTTTGTTGGAAAAACCACCTCTCTGTTGTTGAATAAATCGACTTTGTTGGTGCAAACTTTGTTCTGCAGTGTGTTCATTTTCGAGTTTTTAGTCATATGCTTCAATTAATCGATCATACACAAATTGCGTCACAGAATGAGGCAAATTTCATTTAATAAATACAGAGCTTTTTGCAATGCATTGGCTGCCTAAACTTACCTGAACTTACCTTAATTAGCATTTTTACACGAATCACCATTGCCATACATGTAAACGCATTATATAATAATAAAACAATATAGAATTATTTAGCTTTTTAGCTTTAGAATTTTTAGCCAAAAATGGGATCGATACTTCGCAAATTTCGTCATAAAATGAGGCAAACTTCACTTCATAAATGCAAAGCTTTTTGCAGTGCATTGGATGCCTGAATTCAATTTCAATAGCATTATATTCACACATCACTATTGCAATGTTAGCAATCTATAAAAACAATATAGAATTTGCCTTTGAATTTTAAGTGACGTTTTTATAGTGGACGAATGAAGCTCAATAAACTCGTTTGAATGCAACGTTGTTACAGTACATTAAATGATTGGATTTAAATTAAATTTGAAGAGGGAAACACATGAAGATCACTTTGAAAAACATCTCATGTCTCTTCAAAAGTGCTTCACACCATTTTGTATTCGAGTATGTCAATTTTCATTAAATCATTATGCTAACAACTGACCTCTGTTGTTTACTTGCTGCGCATAAAACTGTTATGATTATCACTTCAAGATAACATTTTAACTGGAGAGTGGATGCATCTTCTCAAGTGTAAACATGTCATGCACCACCTATGAAGGTTATGACCACTCAAGCCGAAGGTATCAGCAGTTATTCATTGAAATTCAAAGCATGAACAAAAGACTCATAACCTGCTCCTGTTGAGGGTACTCTAATCACTACTGGAATTGTTGCTGACAAGGACGCTTTTGATGTTTTAGCATGTGTTTGAGAACAGTAACTGTAAAAAAAATCGGAAAACCCAACATTTTTTATCAAATGTTGCTATTTTTTTACCCTTTAGGGCAGATAATGGGGATACCAGCACCCTATCATAACCCAGCCCCTGTCATCAAACGCCCTTGTGACATGCATATGCATACGATTTTATGACCTATTAAGGAAGACAGCTCTAATATGCTGTGTGCATATGTACATGTAGCTTGCGTGTATGTACACTGCTGAGACATGCATTATTCATTTTTTCTCAAAAAAATTGAATCGCACTTGAAGTAATCCTTACGCAAATATGAGTCACAGTTTCAAATTCGTAGGTAGTTGTGAATTCAAAATGATGAAAAGGTCGAGGCCTGTTTATTTGCTCTCTCAATCATATGAATGGAATGATGTTGTGAGTTTAGTTACAGCTTTAGAGCAAACTCAAGAAAATCCAGATCATTTGTTTGCATTTCAGTTGAGAGAAATTCATCAAAAAGTTTTTAGCTAACCTAGTTGAATTGGAATATTTATATCTAAATACTATTAAACTCCTGATTTTCATTGTTTTAAAGTTATTTTAACGTTGAATGTTATCCAGCATTAATAATTTCTGCTCTGAACTGCTCTCATAGGACACATTAGAATGTGGGCTTTTCCTTACAGCTCATAGGATGGCAGTGATTGCCTACTTTTAGGTTTCCCAAATAAATAAATTACGATTTTCAGATTAGTTGTAGTTAAGGCAAGCACATACCAATTTTATCTTCCAGACAAGTAGGGTTGAAATGTGCATAGTTTTTGAACATTTATGCATTATGTTTATTATGTGCATTATTGTACCTTATGTTTTTATCGTTTGATTATTTATTTTCCGGTTTGAATATGGTGTCCTTAAATGTTTACACGTTAGTATATTCATAAAGAAGTACAATACACATGTACAAGTAATATGTTAGAAATTTTGACCTTGGTTAAATTGCTTTGCAAATGCATTAGAATATTACATAAATGAAAATGCACTTGCGATGGTTACATCTATTATATCCTGCATTTAATAGTTCGTTATCTTTCTAATATATTTTTTCTCAACATCCTTATTTGACAGTTCATTTATATCGATAAATATCGATATAGTGGATAAATATCGGTATGACAGCACAAATACATTGCAACATAACAACGTTTTGCATGTGAACTTTAAGTGTGTATGACAAATTGCTTTCTATAAGATCAATGTTTTTGAAAATTAATAACATAATCGGTTAATTTGGAAATCCAAGTTTGGTCACATCTTTAAATATCCAAGACAAATCTCCCATGTAAGTTTACGGTTTCTCACTTTTAAGCACTTCACCTAAAAATTATCGACTACGTGTATGGCGTTACTTTAAAAAAATATTAAGTACATAATAGTATTTTGATTGCGACATTAGCAGACGTACAATATGTAACATTTTAAGTGAAATCTTGTATCTTATTTACTTGACCTGCTCCCAACAATCAGATAAACAATCACGTCTGACTTTCTTATTTGCAAAAAAGACAACATCTTACAGCCTACCTTCCTAACGTTTCAAAGGTAAATGCACTGGGAATCCCCAAATGACGTCAATCATTTGTAAAAATGGCCTTACTTTTCCAATTTAATGTCCGCGTACGTGCATAAATTGCTGCTATCACTGCTATTGCTTGTTATTATGCTTAACATTCAAACACTGTGAAAATTAACAATATCATGGCAGAGAAATAGTTTCAAGGACAAATACGGAAGTTTCATTTTCAATGGACTGGCTAGGTTATTCTCGGTAATTTAATCAAATATACTGTATATTTTAGGCTATGCATTGTACGTTTCCATGTACCATTGAACATAGAGTTCAATTCGCAAAGTTTGACATTTAAGTTAATAAGCATTTCTAACGCCTGTATTGAGACGTCAAATTATTGTCTATATACTATTAGCAATGGAAATTGCAAGTTTATGTTATAAAACAATTGCTAAATGCGGATAAAATGCGTTCCAAATCAACTTAATGCAAATCATTGCATGTGTCAGCAATATATTGTGTCCGAAGAAAGGAAGTTTATAATGCAATCAAGAATGTTCTTACATCAACTGCTAATTGTTTTCTAAAATGGAAATATGGCTCCAATTTATTTTAAATCTTGTTGTAATTTCTTCGCTTTTAATTACATTTGAAAACCATCCCCTATTGTACCCCATCGAAAATGACATGTACGTGAACTATTTTCACATATTTCCTTAGAAATGTTACTGATTTATTTGCAATAGAGTTCATTAAAGAAAGCATGTCGAGAAGAACGTTTTGGGAAAGGAAATGTCTCAGCACGTGACATGAATAACATTGTTTTTAATTTAAATTTACGATACAGATTTAAATAATCTTAATATAGGCCGGCCATGCTTTCGGTTTTAAGGCCACGCTTATTTCAATAGCAAATCCTGTTGCTTCAGTATTTATAACATTAATTGTCCTTCTTGACTTTAATTATGTTCATTTGAAATAATGTTTACTGAATTTAGACAATACATATTTACAATTGACCCAAGACCAAATGCAATCAAGGTGTCTCCATCCCGTCACTATATACACAGACGAAGACCTCAATTTGGAGCTTATAAGTAGATTGGCAACCTGTCGTATATGTAATGTCTCGTATTAATATTGCGACCTATATTTCAAACTCCATTTATTAACATCTAGCTGTTATCAAATAAATGCCATAGCTACGCGATGCTTAGAAAGCCTTTGCAATCTTTGCTGGAAATTGATTGCATTAGTGTATTTTCATAAAATGCAATTGTATTACGTATACCAAGTTTATCAATTTAGCAACCCTGAAACTAAAACGATTTGATTAATCATTTTTACACGTGCCTAATCTCATAGTTTATGTAAAGATTTTACGTTAACCTAAGTAAGCCACGTATGTAAACCTGTTTGCATAAGCTTGATTTGATCGGTGTTACCTTGATTTGAGACTACAGGAGGTTGTTCCGTTCAAGGCGTCTTGAACCAAGTCCATAACATCCAAAATTTATTCAGGTGCTTTTTGGTGTTTGCAACATGTCATCACCAGGGGACAGACTATAGGCTAATCATAGAAATCGACATGGAAATGTTTTGTTAAATTGTTTGTAGCTCGGCAAAATGTACATGAAAAATGCACCATTAAAGTGCAATTATTTGCCATTATTGGCATAAAAGTACCCTCCTGGAATGCATTTTTATGACAAAAAGTACCACCTTATGAAACACTTTACTGCAGCAGAAAAATGGCATTTATATAAATAATGTACAATTACAATGCTATTCATGAAATGACATGAATTTCAGGTGTCATTATTGTGCATACAAAACCCAAAACTGATCATGATACAAGTTAAAATTATTTATACGCATTATATGTATTATTGTTTAAACACAGGGGCAGAATTCCAGAGGTTTTGTAAAACATGTTAAACAAAATTCGTGTGATGACATTTTATTATAATTATTAGCCGTACAGTCGTGTGATGACATTATTGCACTGTAATTGCACTTTAATTATAGAAAGCGAAATATTTCTGCTGTAAAGTATTTCTTAAGATGGAGCTGTCTGCTGTTTCTAGATCAGTTTTTAGGAGTCACTGATTTATATTTATGTGAAATGCAAATTTACTTTCTTGCAGGTTTGCAATTCCAATTTCTGCAATGCCTTAATCACTTACACACACTTATACAAAGAAGTCTTATACCTGGAGCGCTTCAGTCTTTCGCAAATTAAGTTCAAGGAAGCCAATGAAAACATAGCTGCTAGGTGGCACCAAAAACCAGATATTCGTTTCAGGGTTTACCCTACCTATATAAGTTTTTAGTGCAATCACAACAGACTTCATTTAGAAATCCGAGGCGAATGCTCCATGTGCTCGTGTTTTTCATACACTATGCCATCAACTGACTTTGTACAAGAACATAGGATTTGGTTGGTTGCCCAAGCAGTGTACCTTGGCAGTAAACTGCTACATTTATAGCTTGTGACAGGCACCCATGCTATTTCAACTTACACAATTCTTAAGTTCAAATTTAAGTTTGCCTGCTTGCATTCGTAGCACGCCGGTAAATTATTTTATCAAATGTTACGATGGGTTTTTCTTTATGAATATTTATACAATGTGCCGATGCTGTCGCAAATCCTTATTGGCAAAGTCGCAGTCGGTTATGAAAACTATTCAGTTTTTCAGTTGCTAGGAAAGCGCCAGTCTAAAGTTTTATAGTCGCGTTGCACAAGTCTTGGTTAAATCGTTGTGTGAAAAAACGATGGCGTTGATCTGTTACAATTTTTGCATAATATTATCAAACATAGTTGTATGTCGAAACTTGATAAATCATGTACAGATCAGGTGCAAGAATATTTGGAACAAATTAACAGTTCGAATCACATTGCCCTGTCTCCAAATTATCACATTTTATTTTAATACTTTTAATGCAATTTTTAGCAGCATCATAATTTGGGATACTTTTAAAGGTCCCTTCTTTTGGATTGAACTAGCCAGAAACGTTAATCACATGTAGCTTGTGTACAGTACATGTTATATTAATACATTGATACTTAAATCTATACTATGCATCATTGCCTGCTCCTCATGGGCACATACTATTTATGCTTCAACCCTTCATATAAAAAAGCCTATACATGAACAACAACTGTTATGATTTTTTCCTTTTTTACCATGCTTATTTCTGCTTAACCCAAAAATTGCATAAGCTATTAAACTTTAAAATATAATTTCTTTAGATCTGATAGATCGTACTTGTCGAAACTTGATAAATCATGTATGACATGTGAGGTGCAAGAATATTTGGAACAAATTAGCAGTTCGAATCACATTGTCCTGTCTGCAAATTATTACATTTTATTTTAATATTTGAAATGCAATTTTTAGCAGCATCATAATTTGGGATAATTTCAAAAGTCACTTTCGGATTGAAATAGCCAGAAACGTTAATCACCTGTGACTTATGTATAGTACATGTTATTTTAATGGATTGGTACTTTAATCATTACTAGGCATCATTACCTGCGCCTCATGAGCGCTTTGTATTTATACTTCAACCCTTCATGTAAAAAAGCCTATACATGAACAACAACTTATGATTTTTACTTTTTTTTCTGATTAACCCGAACGAATCTTCTCTTGCCTAAGCATTAAACTTTAAAATATTATTTCTTTAGATCTGATAAAATAAGCTGTTGCAAACATATCACATTCAATAAACATATCATGGAAACGTGTGTCGTTTTAGCTGTAATTCCGAATGCATGGGTTTGCAATATGGTTTTTCCCATGTTGGCCTTCGTTAGCATGCACGTATGCAGATTTAAAAGGAAACTTTCTAGCATTAATTATGCAAAATCCAGGTCAGCGTAAATTAAACGTCAAGCCAGATTAGTATAAGCTGGTAGGAAACTGTCTCGAATAATTGACTGAGTTGCAGTGCAATCCCCTATTATTCCCTCTGAGAATGGCTTTTGTCATGGTGGTACTGCCTGTAGACCCCCATTGTCTTGTTTTGCCCATGGTATATAAACAGCTAGCTTAAAAACTAACGTACATTGCAAGACTCATAGGCAAAACGGCTAAAAAAGGACGAAACTGAAATGAAAGAAGTTTCCAACAATATGTGTGAGAGTTTTTGCTCTTGTCCACGCACAATTAATAGCGGTTTTTGAGTCTGGGAGATATAAAAGAGAAATGCTAGCTTGCCACAGACCTAGACCTACTGGCATATCGTGATTTTGCAAAATGGATTTTGAAGTTCATAAGGTTCATATAAAAACGAAGCTGGGTTTCTTTTCGAGGAAAATCTCATGGCATGACACACATTTCCTAATTTAATTTCCAGACTTTTCTGCATGCTGTATTCATCGACGCTATTCAATGGTTGTCAAAATTTCTTAGTAAACCGAATCAGCAATGGGATGGTCAGTTGAGGTCATATTTATCGATGTGTTATCGGTTTTTGATCTTACCCACTGCTGAATCACGTGGCGTTTATGATAATGTCATCAACATCGCTGACATATTAATGACCATCAGTGATGACATTCAAAAATGACCAACTTGTAATATTAACCGCTCCTTTTATGCTGTAGACGAAAAAATATGTCCGTTGTCTCAAAAGTGACATGTATACACTATAAGTCAGTCGTGTGGACAATGCCTAAGTGTGCTTTTATTGAAATTTATAACTACATAGCTGCCAATTGGTTTCATTAGCGTCATTATATGTTACATGTTGTAGTTTGCTTTATTATGACAAGTGTACAATCGGTAGGCCTATCATTCAGCTAATGGTTGTCATCATCCACAACGTGCCGGATGGCCAGTAGTCAGGACATTGTTATTTTTCCAAAATAAGCTAAATCGCAACTTTTCTGACATCGATGAATGTACACTGATGACGTCTGTATTAAACATCTCAACAGCAAGCTAGTTTCTTAGCAGTACATTTCTTAATTGTGCTTTAATTAATGCAAATTAATCTGTCCTACTGTATTTTATGAATGCAGTAAGATGCTGATGATAAATATGCCGTGTAAATCCTAATCAAGGGGATATCAATCACGTTTTAATTCATTTTAAAATCATACAGTGTTGAAAATACATGTACATTGTATACTTATAAAACTTATAAAATACGTCTATGGTAGGTATAAGCATAACAGGTGTGATGTTTTTCATATTTTAGCGTGTATGACGTTTTAATTTAGGTTGTTTGCTTAATGGATTTCTTGGCATTAATTAAAACGCAATTAAGGAATATAATTGCTTGTTAATGACAGATCTACAGCTCAGATTTTTCCATAATTTCAGAAATCAAAAACTTACTTGTGAATAATGGAATCTTCAAACAAATTTGTATTATTTTTGTCTAATGTGTTCAATTACAGCAGTTTGCGTTGCTATATTTCCGGGGGAATAAGCTAAATAATTATTTTGAAGTTTGATACAATAAGCTTTTAACAAATTCCGGCGCAAGCCATAATGTAATGTTTTGAAGGCAACGAGATTGTGCAATTTGATTCGAAATATAGGCCTACGCAATAAAACCTCAAAAACATGTAGTCACGAAAGGATTTTATGACTAACAAATGTTCGTAGTGGTTTTAGATGATAAAAAAGGAAGTTTAAAGTGTTTCTCTAGATCATAACTCAACAAGCAACCTTATTTTTTACCAAATCGATGCACTTTCTTAAGTGGTAATTTGTAATTCTGGAAGGGTTGAAACAATGTATTTGCTATAAATGTATATGTGCATTAATTTAACACTTCAGTACTGCAATGAGGCTATGCTGAGTACATGTCTTTCGAAAAGACAAAACTAATCATGCTGCTCAAGTGAACAATGTATTAAAAATTGATGTAGGTAAGATAACGTGAAATTAGCAATAGATAATTAATAATTAACAAGTCTTCAAACTGCGTGAAGCATTTCGTAACACTTCTGGTCCAACTGTTCATGATTAATCATTGTTTTTTATGGCAATTTGTGTTTGACATACAGATACGATTTCGAAATACACCTGTGTCCTACATGTCAAAATAGGATTAGAAATTTGCCTTGTATGCTTGTTTATGTATTAAATTCTTTAGTTTAGCATTTAAGGCAGTTACAAAGATGTCTTGAAAATAAGATCAAAACTGTAGTAGTTCCTTTTATTAAAAAGTGCATGAAACTAAATGCAAAACTACTTATTTCTGGCACAAAATTTTGATGACGCATTTTGAACAGTTTCGTTCATTTTTTTTCTTGAAAAAGTGTTAGGTATAGTTTAATATTTGTTGTAAATTTTTATTACTATTCTCCGTACCGCAAAAATTTCAACAATGTTTTTAGCAATGCATTTTGTTAGGTACCGACTTTGTAATAAATCTTCAAACGTATTCAAATTATAATAATTATGACTTACAGTCAAGGACAGTCACTAATGATGATTTATATAGTTTTCGTGATTTATGAAAATATATTCGTGTTCCTTGCTATTTCCCAGTGTGTTTCCACCTAAGCATACGAATTTTATTTATGATTCAATGTGTAAATAAAATGATCAGTCCTTGATTTTTTCGTTTATAATTTTAATAAATTGCGGCCACCATATCGAGAATAATTACTGTTCATAAATTTGTAATTTGCAATGGGATTCCCGCTGGAATGCAATTTTAAGTTACAAAATCGTGAGCTGAGGTCGGTCTTAACTGCTAGATTTGTTTCATCGATGCCCATATTTGTGATTTTTACTGTCGATAAAATCTTTCGGCTTGAATTAATCAACTCTTTCCTATTAAGTTGTATAGCCATAAACGTCTCTCTGGTTGTGAAAGGCAATGAATCAAACAATCTAACGTACATGAGTAAAACTGGTTCAAAACGAACTCATTATTTCATGTGTAAGAAAGGTAAATATAACAAATTAAAATCTTTGGTTTTTAAATCGGCAATTGGCCTGATTTATTTTTCTTTATTATTTAGTTTACATTTTTTGTGTAAAATTCATAATGGTTATTTCCCAAATTTGGGGACATTTTAAATCTCAAAGAATCTTCTTTGTGCTGTAATTAGCCGAAAGTCGGATTGTGATGAGTTCCATATATGTGGACTACTATTTGTGGTGTTGTTCATTTTTATTCTCATTTGCCTGTTTTGTCCCGCCAGTTTGACTAGCCAAGAAACTGTTCCCTTTCTCCAATTACAGTAGGGCAGTTTATAAATACCTCAAAATAAAAAATTACAAAACATTGCGATTAAAGATTTGCAAATATGTTTCTTGTCTGATAACGTATATTTCCTTTCTGCATCAAAACTTCGATGTACTGGGAAAAAAAGAGGATCTGGCCTCTTTTTGTCAGTGAATGTTTATAAAATGGACAGATAAATCAAAAAAATAAATATTTAGTTTTCGGTTATTTCAGGAGTTGCTTAAGTTAGTTTAAAGCACACACAAATAACAATAAGTTAACAGTTCAGTTAGGACACATTTCGTATTCTTATATAATGTAAATATACTGCAAACCACTGCGGTAAGCTTATGGTGGTGTCTTAATGCATATTTTTGCAGTGATACATGGTTATCCAAGGTCCATGGATCGAAAGCATGATCAGAAATTCAATTATCGTGGATAAATGTTTATCTGATGTTATGTGTTATTTATTTTAAATTATGTTAAAAATCAAATCCACATCATCGTCTTGTGAGAAGCATTGCCATTTATAGCATTGCAATACTAGTAAAACGTGTCTTCGATCCATAGTGATTTAATTGAACAGTTGGACTCCTGGGATGTTCAAGAATGGACGGATATCTATAGCTTTTATGGCCAAAAAAATATCGGTCAGTGTAGTAAATTTTCCAACTTGCTAAATTGCGACCTAGGCAGGTATCAATCCTTTTAGCGTTTCACTTTGATTGCACAATCAGAGAGTGAAAAGCACTTTTTCCTGGATCATCATTCCAGGTATGTGCAGATAGTGTGCGGTGCACAAATTGTCTCACTAAAAAGCAATTTGTTGCACGCGTGTTGCCGAAGCATAAGTGTATGTGTGATTAAACATCGCCATCAACCTGTACTAAGTCGTAGAAAAACTCGTTTGCTCGGACGCAATCATCCAAGCACGATTTTGCTGTTCGGTTATTAGTAATTCAGTTCATGCAGACGGAGACCGTGACAATGAATACATGGCCTGCACACAATGGTGCAGCCAGCAAATTTACGAGCTAAGGTTAAACGGTATAATTCACAAGCATGCACGTACAAACGATGCAATCAGCATCCAGATCTGAGAAAGTACAAATTATGGTTGAAAGATTGGCGAAAATCGTGGCAGTTTCTGCTCGAAATTAAACTTCATGATTTTAGAGGCCATTTTGAAATGAGGTCTGAGATGAAGTGGAGAAAAATATAGGTCTGTGGTTCGCTCGATATCTGAGCTTCTCAGGGAAATCAACAGTTGACTTGACAGTTTTGCAACCATTTGTGATGTTCTGCTTGTGTACTTCAATCCTTCTATCAGCATAGTCAGTATTTTGACTGCTCAGCTGTGCTTCAATAGCGAGTTTGAACTGAAATTTAGCAGTTCAGACTTGGTACTGATGAACAGTTACCGACAAGAAAGAAAGAAAGAAAACGTAAAACAAATAAAGGAAACGTAAAAGAAAGAAAAGTAAAAACGAAACATTTAAAGTGAATATATCATCTTGATTACAGGAAAACAGTTCTTCAGCACTAATAGCATAGCTAATAATCGCCAAGGATGCCAACTCCAAAATTGCAACAAAAAAAATTAATGTTCAATAAATCAAAATTAGGTGAGCCAACCGTCGCGATTACGATAATACTTCATGATGTAGAAAAGAAAAAGGTATAAAACGGAAAAAATAAATAAATAAATAGATAATAAAATATAAGCGATATTTTTAAATCATAGCACAGGACCAGTTAATTTTAAGATCACCAGCGAAAATGAACTTCCAATATTAATCGACGGAGATATTTTCCAAATATTGTGGGAAATTATTGTTGAAAACCTCACTCCTCACAGCTTATATTCATCAACTCTGCACACTTTTTAATTTTTAATAAAATGGGACCCTGCTCTTGCAACAAGACCAATTGCGTGGTTCGGATTTATCTGAAACTTTAGTTTGCATTGAGTGATTTTGACCATTATAGACCATTAGACCATTAACAACTGAGTCTGGCTACAAAATAATCATAGAATACAAACAGAACATACGAATCAGTTTTTGCGGTCCTCTAAATTTCGTAATAACAGGTTTTCTATATTTAGATCAGTTGTGGAAACGGGCCTAATTTAGGTCTGCAGTAACTCGAACCTCTGAGCAATTTTTTTAGCGTAATGGCCCGATAATTACAATTGTGCAACTATTGTTGTGACATCGTGACAAAAAAAAGACAACAATTCTGTTTTGGGCAGCGCGAAAGTTGCCCTCTTTCTGTGAGCATTAACTGGAGTAAAGCTGAAGGGATGCATTATATGAAAGAAACACTTTAATACAATTAAAACGACTTACCCACTTTTGAAATCGCTTTAGAAGTTTAGATTACCATTATTGTAATGCGGCGGGATCCATGTGAAACAGGTCAGATAATTGGACCTACAGACACTACTAAAACGGTTTTTTTTCACACGTTTGGGTGCTAATTTTTCTTCAACGGTGTTTCAATAGGGCCATTTTTCATTGTGTTTACTAATTATAATCTACGCAACACTGCACCATTAATATGCCACTTTTCAGGTCTCCGTGAATTAATATTTGATCAACATAAAAATAATTATAACCGTATACAACTTTGTACCGAAAGGTGTATACTGTGCAACATAATTAGTTTTTATTGCATTAAAACAAGCACTTTTCCATTTAAATTGTCATATTTAACTTATGTTTGATCATGCTTTCTTCTAATTGTGGTTGTCGTAGCATACGTTTTGAATGATGTGCTCAAATGGTTAATAGTGTATGTTGTGTTACAAGAAATTCAGACTCAAGTCGATGAGAGTCGTTTCAGTTTTGGTGATTTTTCAATTCTTTGATTGTTTTGGATGCTTAACTTTGGTGTTATACAGTATAGGCAAATATATTTTCACTATAATGTTTTAAAAGCTCGCACAATTGTTTGAAGGTTGTCTTTGCTGCCACCAACACCATTTGACAGAAAGTGTTTAAAATCGTTATACGGGCCATCTGGAAAATTTTTCTAGATTTTTGTGATTTATTTTTGTGTAAATCCACAAACGTACACCACGGGAGAAAGTGTTTTATGGTTGTATTCAAGGACGCCATGGAGGGCAACCTTGCAAACCTCCTATGACTCTGTCAGACTAACGCCTCAATAAAAAATGGCAACCCATAAAATTGGAAAAAAGCTTTCATAAGCATAAAATATTGCGGGTGAAAGGCGAAAATCAGACCGACATGGTACGCAATTGGCTCTCTAATTTGAGCATCATTGGCCAGCATAGGTCCAGTTGAATGAGGGTAGGGGGTGGCGACTGCGGATGAAATTAGGACACAAAAACAATGTATGAATATACATACATCCATACTTTAATGACTAAATCATGAGAGAGAAAAATCTGATCGTTGAAAGGTATATAAGGAGTCGATTCTCGATCACAGATCAACACACACTCGCCAAGTTGCAAACCAACAAGTCGTCTTCGAGTTAAGAGGCTGAGATTTTAGCAGATTTCAAGATGTTTTCCAAGATAGTGGTAAGTGACTTTACTTGGATCCAAACATGCATTTCGCTATTATTCCTTAAAAATGTGAAGCTTTTATTTTTTAAGCAAGACTTTAGAATTTCAAAACCGCACTCACCACTCAAAAGAGTCTCAATTTAAAAATCAAAAACATTTCAGCAACCTATAGCAAAGCAATAACAAATATTTTGCAAACTTTTGAAGCACCCTGCATATCAAAAAGTTAAATTATTTTGTTTATTCTCATTTGTAGATGACAAATTTCCTGGCCAGTGCCAACTTTGAATTTCAGAACATACAATTGTACATTAAGTCGTCAATTTTAAAAGTAGACTTGTTTGTCGCTAGGTGGCGTTGTGTACGCCGCCAATTAACAACGCCATCTGGCGGTAATTACGTCGACTTAATTTTAAAATGTATGCAACCAATTTCTGTAATTATAAAATTTGCATTAACCAGAAAATTTGTACTCTGTAAATTGCAAAATAACTTTTATTCTATTTTTTTTACTAATTTTAGGGATGCCTTGAACGTTTTGTCATTAGTTTTATTGATTTAAAAGGGGTTGGAACCTCTTCATTTGATGCAACCAAAGAAAGTTTTAAAATGTTCCCGAATTTAAAATAATTATACTAAAATGCGGCGACGCTTTGAGTGAAAATTATGATGATGAAATAAAAATGATATGAAAAGTTATCAATTATGAGTTGAATTGAAGTTCTCATTTTGCTTGTTTTGTATGTTTGGATTTTGCTCATTTGCTCATTCTAAGAATTATAATACTGACTGATCTTTTTTTCTTCAGATTGCTCTGTTCGTTTTGGTGGCTGTCACCATGATCATGGCCGAACCAGAACCGGAAGCCAATCCCGGTTACCAACGAGGTTACGGCGGTGGTTATGGTGGTGGATATGGCGGTTATGGTGGTTATGGCGGACGTGGAGGATATGGCGGTTATGGCGGTTATGGTGGACGTGGAGGATATGGCGGCTATGGTGGTTATGGAGGCCGTGGAGGTTATGGCAGCTACGGTGGTTATGGTGGACGTGGTGGATATGGTGGTTATGGCGGCGGCTATGGTCACGGTGGTTATGGCCGTGGTGGATACTATTAGAAACCCTCAAATTTCAGAGTAAGTCGATCGTATTTAAAGAATGGTTCTCTGCGAAGTCAATTGGCTAATGATAACTGATTCTATTTTACAGATTTTTGGACACCGCAATGTTCCTACAGCAGAATCCGTTTAAATGAGCCACACCAACTTTCAAAAATCATTTCATTTCTTACATATTTCGCCCTCACGGATATATTTTTCGACAAATATTTATACATAGATTTTGAAATAAAATGTGTTTTGAATATAGCCAGTGTCTTTGTTTATGTCAACTTTCTGTTCTTGTTCTTTGTCACCGAATTATTCTAAAAGTTTCAGAATATTGCCTGGATGAAAGGCGCCATTGCCAATTGGTGACATTAAACTAAGATTAAATAGATGAGCTGCACGTAGAGCATTGTCAGTAGTGTGTCACTTTCGATGGGTTTTTTCAGAAAGTATTGGTAGCATGTTCATCGGTTCACATCTTCATGGTAACATTGGTAACAGCCAACCTAGACTTTTGATGATGTCTTTCTCACTTCTTTGTCATTGTTCAAACAGTTTGAAGAAGGATATCTGATGCATTATCTAGGGCGATCATAATGTCCGCCCTTCATTACAAAAATAAATTAAAAAACTGCTATATTTATATTGAAAAAAAGTAACTTACTGAATTGTTTCATATATTTGGTTGACATGGAGTGCCAGCAGGTGATGCTGCAGTCGAAAATGGCCTCAAGATCCTCAAGATGGCCACTGAGAACACGTGATCAAATTGCCAGTCAGTGTTAAATGCAATTCAAACTTGGGTGATTTTTAACAATGTGGAATTTTTTTTAATCGCACTAATCGGAGATTTGATATCAGCGACCAAACGCTTAAAATGAAACTTCAGGTTTCTTCTATCATCTCTCACAATTTGTTCCTTGCAACTAACAGTTAAAAAAAAATTGTAGTGATGATTTTTCATCATAGAAATTCATGACATTGAATGTATAGGACGCAATTCCAATTTGTCAGTGGAATAAATTTAATATGTAGATCAAGTGCATCATACTGTAAATAATATTCAAAAATATATTCAAAAATGTGTCAAAGATTTGTATTCATTCACAGTTTTGTTCCATCAAATAATACTATCCAGCAGCATTTCAGCGTTTTGTTTACCAGGATTACATGCTTGACCAGTTCTTTGCTTTAATAAGTGATTGTGCAACTATCTTGTACATGAAATGACAGTATGCAAATCAACCTGTTTGCATATGTCGATAAGAATTAAGCGGTTTAACTAGCAACAAGTAAATGTGCTTTGAATTATTGCTCATACTTATTGTATGAGAGTTGTTTTCCAACAAATGGATTACTTTATAGATAGCACTGAGCTGTTTTACCACTTAAACTGCTAATTTTGAAACTGCCAACTGAATCCACATGCAAATTCATGCTTTTCCGGTCCACGTCATGCCATCGTTCAAGTGAAAACTTAGTCGAGCTGCTAACCAGGTTTCTGAATGACTGCAAATTATCCCAATAATTGAAATATGATTATCTGACAGGTCTACAGCCCAAAACGTTTCCGGTGAAGGCATTTGAGGGAACTTTTCCGATTTAGGCAATTTGTTGGAATGATTCACAATAGGCACAGTGGAAAACTATTCAACGAAATTAACAATGACACTTGCAGGGTCATCAAAGAATAAGAAATAACCTAACTGCAACAGTCTCAATATGAAATGATCTGTCAATGAGCACGCAAGTACAACATACAGTATGTCGGTCAATGACGCTTGAATGGCAATGATACATGTACATGTAATTTTAAGTGACTAATTCTATACAATATTGACCACCAATCCTCCACATTCACGAACCACACCACGCTTCCAAAACCGAGGTAAAATCCCTGAAATTGGGTAAAAGTGGTTTACGAATGAATGCAGCTTAAAATGTAATGGTAAAATATTGAAAAATGCGTACATTGTACTCTGAAGTAAAGGATTTGTCAGTATGCACATCTACTTTTAAAGTCTGACAAATACTGTACTATACATGTACATGCATGAATTTATAATGTGATACACCATACATTCGTTTATTGATGACATCAATTATTGTTTGATAATGTAAAGGGTACCAAATGTAAACCAATAAGAATATTAACATGAATTAGGTAAACTGTGGTACAGATTAGATTAATTTAGCTTATGCACACAAAAAGAAGAAAATCACAAAAAACAAATAAGCATAACAAGGATAAATTGCAACATTTATCTAGTACAGATACATGCTTTTATACTGAACAAGTAGGATTGAAATATAAATATTACATAAAAGCAGGGCATAGTCTATAGTAGATCATTTCTTTGAATTTCTGGAGCTAGTAATGCAACTCAAAATAGAAAAAATTGCAATAATTGTTAATAGAAATCTTTGTGAATCACAAGTACTTGTAGATAAACATTTTTGCATTTAAGCTATTTAGACCCGTTGAAAGTGATTTTTTGCAATTGAATTTACGTAA